>VUQR01009890.1:21476-49041 GCA_015108515.1 Hemichromis elongatus | reverse complement strand
CCTTTGGATGCCCCTTAATTACTGACTCTAGGGGGTTTATTGTGCAGCTCATGCACTGTCACCAAGTGTGGGAGTTCTTTATTTTCACACTGTTTTAGTGACAAGGAGCGGGCGTTGAGCTGACAGCTGATGAAGGAAATGATATTGACATTATCAGGCCAACATGTGGCTGGCTGTGTCAGATGTGGCCTCAGTGACAGAAATGTTTTCACATGGACACATCCCTTGGTCACATCACATGCCTTTTTCTGTCTGGCTTTGTGCCCCTCACCACTTCGCTAAAAAGCCTAAAAACACGCTGCTTCCTGCTGCAATTAGCTTCTATTTAGGGACTGACAAGGATGTTAACATTTCAAACACTGATAGCACTTTTCTGTGCGTGTGAGACGCTGTATTCTGGACCTTGTTCTGTATCACTGCAGGGTAGGTTCACGGTTTTCTCCCCTTTTGGCCATATGCAACATATGTTCTTTACTCCACTGCATGCCCTGTTTGCTGTGAGATCAGCAGGCATGTATGCATTGTAAATGTTGACAATCTTCTTTGAATCTTTCTGTTTCTGTTAAGTGTGGCACTGAAGCTTCATTTTACTCTGTCACATCAAAAGCTCGTTGAATTTTTTTGTGTCTGATTGCAGGAAGCGTGACATCGGAAACAGAACTACTCGTGAGCACAGCCAGCAAAAGCTCATGTACACCATGACAGAAGGGAGCGTGATCTCAGATGTCAGAGAGTGTCATCAGGACACCCTCTGCTGAAAGGAAAAGGCTCTTTAGCTATGAATTAACCCAGGCATAAAATTAATTTGGTACAAATTGATGAGCAGACACATCAATTAAACCCTTTTAATCTATAGATTTATGTTCATTTTCCTATCTATTTGAAATGTATATTAATAGATATCAATAGATATTCATTGGCCTCTGTTAAATGTAATTTTTTTTGGCAGAAAACATTTTTGATATTATATGGGTGGAAAAATTCAGTCCTTGTGCTGTGTTCATGAACACTGCATCAGCGTGTGTTGCAATGATAGAGACATTTTAATAAAAGTACCATAAGTTATAGGCCTAAAGCACAAAGGGGTCAAAATCTTCCATATTACTTATTTTTCTAGCACTGTGATGCTCCATAGCTTCAGGAGTATTCTTAAAAAAATCTCACATTTTTTTTTCACTGACAATTTGAGAATCAATTTCCAAGGATGTACATTCATGCGAAAAAGAGTTTTCACAGGACTCTGTGCAAGCCTGTGAAAAGATTAAGCATACTTATGCTGAATTAAGAGGGTAAGAAGCAGTCGGGCAGTGCTAATCAAATGCACTTGATTAATTAATCATTAGCAAGTGTGATCATCTTTTGGAAGAAAAAAAAAAAAAGGAACAAAAGCAGAGGTTTTTGGCAGTTTGCTGGTCTGGCTCATTCAGGTGTGCGCTAAAAGAGTGGCACGAGGGTGGACATCCCAGCAAATTCTCGATAAGATGAAACAGAGCAAAGCACCAAGAAATAACAATAAAACCCAAGCGCTACATGTCGGACACATGGGCAGGAGAAGGGTAATGATTTAGGCATGTTTTCAGCCACAGGACCTGGGCACAAAATTTTGGTACCAGGCTCATTTTCTAGTCACAAATCCTGTCAAAATAATGACTTTGTTTAAGTTTAAATATTTTCATTGTGAATGTAATAGAAACAGCATTGATGATTACCTTTAGGTCCTTTCAATAGTCGGATGCAGTAACAGATGTTGTGAAAAGCTGGTCATCAAGGAGGGACAGCAGATGTTGCACATAAGGCTCATAGTCTCAGTCCATACTGGCAGGAATTGACAGTAATCTCTGCCATGTTAGCATCTTAGCATACAGTCTTTGGGCTAATGTGAAAATCATTTTTTGGATAGTAATGACAGAGGTCCAGTATAAGAGAGTTTGAATGCAACAGGCTGTTCAATCATTATCAAGATACTTCTGTCAATTGAAAATCCCCAAAATGTCAACCTGCTGGTGGTGCTAGACGAAAAGTCAGGATTTTAATCAGGATTACTTCCACTCTCTGGGAACTGTGTCCATTCATTGGTTGCTGAGATATTTCAGTTTGGACCAAAGTGCATATAAGACTGACAGGGACAGAGCCACGCTTTTTCTATCATATTGATGCAAAAGACATGAGGTACAAGTGCTGCCCAGATCACATTTTCACAGTAGACTCTGATATGATATTTATAAAGTCATTGGTACCAAAGCATTTCCAGACTCAGATCTTTATTTTTTCAGTTTCTAATGCAGCCTGGATGAAGGAGGGTTTTGAGTCCTGGTGCTGTCCTGCTGCTAATCATAGCTCAGGCTGTGGGCCACATAGTGTTCTGGGGAGCTTGGTGTTTTGGGACTGATAACACACATGATCTGGGTCCAACAGCGAACCTGGCGGGTGAGAGCACAGCAGTTTTGTAATGACAGTCCAACGTGAACCACTGCGTGTCCTCTCGTGTCTCATCATCATTGTATCTCACTGTGGGACTCGGTGATGGCTCACAGACAGAGGGAGACTGTAGAAGGAGGATAACAACGACAATCAGAGGAGAGCTTTGCCTGCTGAGCTACATGAAAAACAGTCCCTGCTGCATGTAACGTAACACCGGCCTGCTTTCTGAGCATCCTCTTTAAATAACCCAATGGTTGCCCTGCAGTGTTGGCTGACATGTTCATTTGACTTTGTGAAATATCAAGGTTCCCTGAGTCGCAGAGAACATGTTTTCTGCACCGCTTGTCAGCATGAATTTACATTTTGCTCTTGACATTTCACCTCCTTATGCCCTGGGCCTGCGGCCTGCTGGTTACCAGCCATGGGGGAGAATGTGCCAACACACATCCCAACAAGAAGAGGGTGAAGGGCCTTCTGGCCCTTGTGAGGAGTCATCATTATAATCTGTGGTAATGTTACTACCTGTATTATTCTTTCTTCTGCTGTAAATCTGCAATGAATAAATGAGGAAAAGCATTATCTGCACAAAGGTGCAACACTGTGTCACGATTAAAGCTGATGGGTGGAAAAAAAGTTACAATTTAGCAATTTAAACGCTCTTTTTAAAGCTGCTCCAATCAGTGTTTTCATACTAACAATGCATCAATTTACTCACCAAAACAATGTGAACTTATCACGAAGCTTTGCAGTGATCTCTCAGCCTGTGGAGCTTTTTAATCCATTTAAAGTCTCTACATCTTTTCAAAGCCTTTAAATCCTTTTGTGTTTCACTGATGCTTTTTCTTTGACCAAAGTCAACCGACTAGTCAACACTGCTACAGCTTTAGATTTAGTAAATTTCATGTACACTGAGCTGTAAATACAGAATTGTTAAGTCCTTAAAGTGAAAGAGTGAATTTAGCATTTTTCATACTTGGCCTTGGTTTATTTGACTGTGCTGGATTATCTGAACTTTTTATTAGATTTCTCGGAAGAACAAATAGTTCTGCAGAGGAAAGCATAAAGACTCTTAGAAATTTTAATGTATGAGTTTAAACAATTAGTTTTATTGCGATCATTACTATGAATATGCTGTGTCAGGGCTTTGATTGTTGTAGATGTGTGGTCTATAAGTCAACAGGTCGCCATGCCAAAGAGTTATGTAGCGATTAATTACTTCCAGAAATTAAAAAAAAAAAGAAGTATTTCAGTAGCTGTGCAGTTCTTTGAGCACAGGTAAACAAAAATGGCATTTTACAGACTTACAGGACATAATTTTATTAAAATTTCTTTTTCAATCATCTAAAGCTAAAATTAAGTACTGGTGACTTACTTTGACAGTTCAGACTCATCCTGTATGCATACCTAATTCATTTATAGCAAGAGCCTCAAAGAAGAAAGTTAATAAACTCATTACCTTTATCTAATTTTACTGATTTCCTTTAAAGCAATTGTTTCACAACCATTTTTGTAAGTAAACTAATTATATTTTAGAGTTTAAAATCCACAGCCGCTTATTTACACAAATTTATCCAGCACTCCACTTTTGATAACTGATAATACATTTGACTTAAATCACTACTCTTGTAATCAGAGGTGTGTCCAAAGGGAAAAGGGGCGGAGCTGACTGTAAAAGTACGTGCTCAACTGGCGAAATGTCAGTCACAAGTTAAGCCACTAAACATATCCTGAATAATTCTTTTTTTATTATTATTATTTTTTCATATGACCAGTATGAGTGACTGTTAAGACCATAACTCATCTGAAGACTTTTCACAGAGGTTAAGTCACAAAACTTTTTGCCCATACATTTCTATACTTTTGGAAGTCCACAACGTTTGCCCCTTGTGGCCACTATAAAGAATGCAGGTTTTTTAAGCGCTTCTTTGCTGGCTTTATTTTTAGACTGTCCGTGTTTTGTACTCTCTGTAGTCACACCTTATAATAAGCCACATGGGATTTTTATTTATTTTTTTCAGGAGTTGGAGAAGCAAAACTACCTTTCAGTCCTGCTCACCATTAATGCGGTAGTACAAGAGCTGCTGTAAACTGGAACTATGGCTAGTTTGCGCAGTGATTCGCACCAATGAGGCAAAGTCCTATTTGAGATGTAATGTACCGGTATTGAAATATTAGTGGGCTTGCAAAACAGAAACAAGTCAAGGCCTCACAACAATCACTACATAGCGTCAACATAAAAACATACTGCAAAATGTTTCAACTCCTGGAAGAGAAAGAGGAGACATACTAAAATTAGACCTTTTGTCATCCCAGTGTGCCGGCTGAGTCGGTAAACATGAACAAACGGAGTCTAGTTTGCTTGACGTCACCTCACAGGATTTGTGGGTTTTGAAGTTCAAATAGTTTCCACGGGCGGCTCGTTGCCATTTGGAGACGCTAGTGTGCAAAGTTTGCTGGTTCAGCTTGAAAGACTCTTCTCTCCTGACAGCCTGGCGCCTGGCAGATGATGTGAGGTTTGATGAATCCTCGCAGAGTGAGTCAGAGCTATAGTCTGACATTTGCTGTCATTCAGAAGTAGGAGTTTGTTATCACTTTTTGTAGACGAGGAGCAGGCTGGGTGGCAGGCTGCCTGAGCAGATGACGTCTTTGTCTACCATTTGAGGTGGGTGTACTTGACAAACAAGACAGCACCTTTCTATACAAAAGCCTGTAAGAAACACACAGGACCTACCAGGCACTAATAGGTACACACTGGTTTCCAAACAGGATTTTACAGATAGAATTATTATTAAGCTAGCTATAAAAAAAAAAAAAAACATACATAGCCTAATAGCCCATGTTGACATGCCTGGTGTGACAGTTGCAGAGATGTAATGGATAAACTGAAAAAGAGACGTCTGAACATTTCCTGTCTCGAAAATGAATGTTGTGTCTTTTGGGTTTTCCACCCTCACAAATGACCCGGGTTTTGTTTCTGTGACTTCGTGAGCGCCCACAGAAGACAAACTATAAACTATTGTGACACATGAGGATCTGCAGCCAACCGCAAGTAATGTTAAGGTTCACAAAATGCCTTGGAGACTGCAAATAAAACCGTCCAGTCAAAGGCTTGTCACAACTGTATGTTCACAGTTATATTACTGGATTTCTTGGGTGGATGTTTGTAATTTAAGGCCTGCCTTGAGGTCAGGGAGGACATCAGCTCAGTCCTGCAGCAATGTGTATGAAATACCCTCCATTGTTTTCTTCAAAAGCTTGACAAATGTTAGCTTTAAAAAAAGAAAAGAAAAAACTTTGGCAACTAGACTGATTTTCCTTTGTTTGTGATTACAAATGCATGCTTTTCAACATTTTAAGAAGAGACCAATTGCCACGTGCGCTCTCAGAGCTCCCACCTTGTCCCCCATGCACCCACGAGGGTGACCACACACACCGTCTGAATTTTACTCCTGCAGCCTGGCAAGGAGGGAAGGGGGAGGAGAGACACAGATGAGGACTGAAAGCCTGTGCAGTGCTGTTAGCCAGATCCTCCTAGAAGCACAGGAGCTAATGAATGCAGCCAGAAGTCAGTGTGTGGCTCGGCAGCTGCAGCTCTACAGCACACACTACCTCACAGAAGCGGCTCTGAAAATGAAAATAAAAGAGGAAAATGAGGCAGGAATGGCTCACCAAGTAAAACAAATGACCAGAGATGTGTGATGGATACAAGGAGATCTTTCTTCCACGTTTAGAGGAAAATGTCTGTAAATAACTCTGTGTGTGTGTTTCCTGCTCTGTGTGTGAGTGACATAACAGCCCCTCTACGGTGGGCAGGAATGACTCCGGGCTGCTCCAAGCACATTCACATTAATTAAATTGATGCATTATGGCAACTCACATGTGAACAGACATGTATAATCACGTAGCCGCGTCAAAGCAAGCTGTTAGCATGCTCACATGTTCTCCATGTTTTGCTTTTTGGATTGTTTGTTTTTTTGTTTTTTTTAAACAAATAAAAAATGGTATGCAGGAGCCTTTTTCTCAAGGGATCATATGGATGATTTGCCTGCACTGTTCTCTTGTATACTTTACCTCAAACATAAAGTGCACCCGGGGCAGCGCTTGACCCTCCCACTTTGCCCCGTTGTGTTCTTAATTTAATGGATCACTGCTTCAGTGGTATTGCTGTTGTATATCTGTGCCGATTTGTGGGCCTCATACTGTATTTTTCTGCACCTTTATCTGAGGATGTTTTGTGTGGACACTACAATAATGTGAGCATTAGAAAGCATCTATTTATTATCATGTTGTTGATCATCATGGCATGCTGCTACCTCCGCCTTTTTCTATCTATGTGAGTGTGTGTGTGTGTATGTGTGTTTGTGTGCGTCTACATTATCATTCTGGTAGACTTTGCATAATTGTATGATTATAGCCGCCCTCATCACTTTGTGAACTGCAGTAATTATGATTGCAATTATTGTGCAGCATTTTGGGAACCTTCTATGCACATCCCCATTATTGAGAACCAAAACAAACAATAAAAACCCAAAATTTTCTCTTCTCTAGGGCTGAAACTGACAGTTAAACAAAATAAAGGACAATTTTCATTATCAATGACTCTGCAGGCTGCCTTGATTAGCAGACTGATTGTTTAATTTATAAAGCATCGCAAAATTGTGCAAAATGCCCTGAACAAACACCAGGAATTCCAGCATGGTATAAAAAAAAATCAGCTGAATCCGTAAATATTAAACAAAATTGTGAAATATAAATGAGGCCATAATCAAAATTATTTCAGATTTGTTTTAATGCCAGCCAGCTAATTAATTAATTGCTAATTGCTTTGCTTGGTGGGATTACTGTGACTCTCTGCCATTCGACCCCTGTGACTTTGGTCCACTAATACAATTCACCTAAGAATTACATGCAACCACTGCTGCTCCTGAAAACCGATCCCAGTTTTGCATCGCTGCTTTTGTGTAGGGTGACATTCTGGTCACATGACTCAAGAGTTTATTCCTGTCCATCTGTCTGTAATACTATCCTATTATAACATTATTTGAGTCACGCAGTGAGACGTGATACCCCAAATGTGATCAAATCCATGTTGTACATTCAGATTCTATTCAAGGTCGCTTACTGACTGCTTTACTCTCATTAGTGTTGCATTAGCAATGTGTTTACCCTGGTCTGTGTTTTAATATTTCCCCACTCCACTGAGATTTGGCTTCAAAAGCTCTCCTTCTGCCTGAGTCCAAACTGGATTACTCATCAGCCTCCTCACACAGACGTAGGCTGTGATGTCTTGCGTGACTCACGTGGCTCCCAAGAATGTTCATTTTAACTCTACGCTGGCTAAAAGAGGGGGGAGTGTTAGTTGTGACCACAGTCTAAGTTGGAAGGAGCGAGATGAAAAAGGTTCATGAGGTTGGAAGTGATGCACTTTACCTGAAAACCCATTATTAATGATTAAAGTGAACCAATTACTACTTCCCACATTCATACGTTGACACTTAGAGCTGCCAAGTCCTCGTCTCATAGCTGCTTTCCAACTACATTAGAGAGCACTCACAAGGATTAAAGGGGAATTCATACATGCTTCCCAGTTGAGTTTTTTTTTTTACAATCTATCTGTGAAAATAGAGTCCACAGGGCTTTGTGAGTCTAAAAATCTGTGAATCCTTTTTATTGACCGTCCAGCCCTCGCGTCGGCTACAAACTGTTGCTTTTACCCCACTATGATCGTCTTAAAACAAATCATGTCATTTTTTACCTCTTCTCCTACCCCATATCCTTTCTTGACAGGTTGAATCACCACCCTGGCACATCAGCAGCCAAAATAGATCCTTACTGACTGGAAACTGTTGCAGAAGCATTGCTTTAGCCATCAAAATTTGTACTTTTGGATACAAGAACAATATGTATCCTGAAGGAGGATGGCAGGCGATTGGTCAAATGTTTATCTTTAGACTTGGGGAAGAATTTGGGGAAAAATGTCAAGAAAGAGTCACAGAGAGCGCCTCCATCATCTCTGATAACAGGTGACAAGAAAAGCTGTGAAAGCACGGCTGCCAATCATATTACATATAGCAGCTCTGTGCATACATGCCCTTTTTTTTTTTTAGCATACAAATAACACATATCTATCAATCAAAAAATGACAACATTTAAGCCTGAAATGCTGCTTCTGTAAAACAAAACAAAAAATGAAAGCTACTTAAAAAGGTTTATGGGTATCCAGTGTGCTAGTAGCTGTCTGTTCCAGCTGACCCATCTAAGGTTCAAAATGCAGCCATGTCAAATTCCCTGTGCTCTAGTCCAAGTATATGATGCCTTTTTTAGATGCTGCACTGCTCCTTGGTGAATCACAGAGATGTTATGTTAGGCATCTGTGATGCACAGTGCAAAAGTACAAACCTGCCCTTTACATGGAGAAAGAAACCTTTGAAATCTCTTCAGATTCCAAAGCATCTTCCTATAATTTTTACTGTGAATTAATCTCCTGCTCCTTTTTGGCAAACTTCTTGCCTTGTTAACATGACTTCTGTGTTTGTTTTCATGAAAGGTTTATTATTCGATGCTATATTTGGTGCTTATAAAGCATTTTCTTATTTTTTTCCTGTTGTTTATGTAACTGCTGTGTGATATATTAGCCAGGTGTGCATTGGAGTGCATGGACCGTGACAGGTCTCATGGTTAGCGGGGACAAGTCGTGACGGACACCGCTGGCTTGGAGAGAAACATCTATGCAGCCTACCAGTCACTTGGCCATAGCTTTGGCGGGATCCACGACATCCAGCAATGTTAACGTCTTCAGGCAGCCTGTCACATAAATCCAACGTTCGGCCCTGACTTCTGAGATGTCAGCGGCCTACTTCGGGAACTAACCTTACCTTCACCTTCAGCTGTGATGGGTGCAGTGACGCTCTGATTGAGCTGGAGTTGATTGAATTCTGCTAAGGTCTCACATGGAGCAAGAGGGAGGAGAGGAAGAGATGTTAGCGCTCCAGCAGAGATGGAGATGATGAGTTTGCCTTTGGGGTGAGGGCTTGATTCAGTAGAGCATATGAGCTGTTTTCAGTGAGTTTCATCAAAGCCAGCCTCATGTTGTTGGAATGGAGGGGTGGAGGATTAATTTACCAATAGACGGGATCTTATGTAACTATTCCTTGTGCTGTTCTGGGTGAGCTATTATAGAGAAACCTTCCTCAGATGTCAGAGGAGGGGAACATTCGGTGTTAGAATGACTTTTCTATGAGCAACATTTTAGAGGGTCACATGAACAACTGGTTAGTGGAGTTGTTTTTAACCCACTAGCCAGCACACCACCCAATCAGCTTTCTCCGTTAAGTTGACTTTCTGCTTCAGGTTCTGTGCATGCTCACATAAAAAGTGGTGGTTCATGCATCATATGAGTCTTCTTGTACATAGGATGGTCCCCAGGAGTGCGGCCCATTGGTGCAGCCTGCTCCAACCAGAGGCGTTATCAGATGTTGATAAAAATGGTGAAACAAATAAAAATCGACAAAGAGCATGAAAAATCTAACAGCAAAATGCAACACTGTTGCAAATAAGACAAAAGATTAATGGTTCATGTTTGTTACCATGGTGATTTAGCCAAGTCTCTTCATCACACAGAAAACTTTAAGCTCAGCAAAAACAAAAGCAAACAAGCTGAATGGAACTTTTCTGTAAGTTTATTTCCGAGTGGCCTGATAGATCTGTTCTTTGATAAATGAATGACAGTCAAATTAAGGCAGGGGTTTAATCAACCTCATTAAGTCCCCCATCCACGTAACAGGGCGTGCTTTATCAAAATATCACAAATTAAATGCAGTATTTAAAAAACCACAGGTCTTCACAATCATTTTCCTTGTAGGGAAACAGCCTTGAATAAAACAGTCCACAATAAATTACTTACTCTGGTCTGTGGATGTTCAACAATAACTATGATATTGTAAAGATTACTCATAGTGAAAGTATTTTAATGGCCATGGTCATGTTCACTATTGAGGGACTGGCAGAGGAAGAGGACTCCGTGGTCTCTCTGTCTATGTTTCTGCTCTCTTTGTCCTCATGCCTTGACCAGTAGTAGCAGATGGCTACCCCTCTCTGAGCCAGCTCTCTTCCTGTTAGAGGCATGTTTTTCTTTACAACTGTCGCCAAGTACTTCTCATAGGTGATCATTTGATGTTTGGGGCTTTCTCTAATATTGTTGGATCTTTACTATATAATAAACAGTTTCATTGATATCAAATGTTTGCAGAAACCAAACTTCTAAAATTATTTTAGACGACCCACTTAAAAGTGTGCTTCATTTGATATTCATGAACATCAGTTTATTATTCACAATAATAAAAAAAAAATCTCTTCCTACTCTGTCTGTATTTCTTCCAATTATAGGTCAAATTTACACAAGTCTAATTATCACACCTATTGTGGTGCAAGTCAAAGCAATTAGGTCTGCTGCAGTCTCCTGAAAGTCTGATCTTTTGGCACATCTAGTAAATCTTTTTGAAAAACAGCAGCAGCTGACTGATTTGTCAGCAGCTCTATAACCTATGTACATAGTCTGTTGTTTATCTGTACAGTCGTCCCAGAACCCGTGCAGACAGGGGAACAGAGGAAGTGACAGGATGAGGACGATTTAGCTCCACCTCCGCCCACCATAGTGCATGTGCACAGAGACACGCACACTGACTCATACTCCCTCCTCACATGGTGAACAACATAGCTCCTCATTAAATCACTGCGTGTGTGTGTGTATTTCGTGTTTACAGATATGAGGCCTCTACGGATAACTAGGATTCAGAAGCAGCGATGTGTGAGGGCCGAGATCAGATGAGGTCATCAGGGATGGCGGGCTTAGAGGAGTTTGTTCCAAGCTGTGTGAGGAAGTCAGTGGTGTTTGTTTATGAGAGGTGCAGCGAGGGAGGGGGGGAGGATGCTCTTAGTTGGAACATATATTAGGATGCTGACATTTTTACTGACTGCTGATAGAAAAGGTCAAAAAATATGGGTTTACAATTCTGCAAAGGGACGACACAATTTCCTTTTTCTTCCATCAGAAGAAACAAAGTATTTATAGCACATACAGTTAGACAGCGAGCTGTTGCTGTGTGAATACACATGTCATCGCATATAGGCATTTTCCGCCTCCACTCTTATCTGTCCTAACTGCATCATGTTTGCAGTGGTTCAGCTGCTCATAGATTGGCCATTTCCGCTGGGACCATGTAAACATGAGCACTTGAAAGCTTCCATTGAATGGAGAGACAGAGGCTACACGCAAAGGCAAACAATCATACACACATGGACAGTGAGGATATATTAGTGGAAGCTGGGTCAGTGTGGCAGACAGTGTGAGCTGTAGAGGCTTTGAGCGTCGAATCTTTGCCATAAGGATCTCAAAAAGTCCAGAAAATTGCTTTCTTTCCTGAGGCAGAGGCTTTGTCCTCTGCCTCACTCTTCTTCTTTTTTTTTCCTCTCTGAATCCTAAATTTTTTTTTGTGAGCCCAAGTAACACCAGACAAGAGTGCAGGTTTTCTAAGGTTGAACTGCGAGAGTTGATGATCATTCTGTAAACACAGTGAGACCATGTTTATTTGAATATAAGAACAAGCTCAGATCCACTGTGACTCTTGTGCATGTGACTCTGGCTGGGAAACGTCACCATTTCAGTGACAGCAAAGCATCATGTATGTATGAGCGTGTGTTTGTAAGAGAAATAGCAAAGAGAGACGTGTGTTACAGACTTGGGGGTCATAACTCCTGTCATAACTTCTCATTGTGCGGGTTGGGGAGGGGGGGTTATGTAACGGAGAAAAATGGACGCATGTTGCCGTCATGGCAGCGCATGTGGGGAGCTGGGTAAATTTATGTGTCTGCATGCACATTGGAATACTAACACCTCCCTCGTAGCTGCTGTAGCTAGATGATGTTGTTGAGAAGTGTTTGCCTCTGTGACTATTTTGAAGTCTGCCTGTCTGTCAGTGTATGTGTGAGAGAAAGAGAAACAAAGCTGGAACTGTGCAGCACTCTGAAAACAGATGGAGTGCTTCAGGCAGACCTCGGGGTCACAACAAGATGTATAGAAAAGCTACGGCATGATGCTTCACAGGGGATATAAAGTATGCACACAGAAGGCTATATAATGTGTAATGAGTCTGCTGAGGATTGCACTGTGGATTTGTGGAACCTTTTTGCAGGCGGAAAACACACTAACAACACGAAATCGAGAAACACCAAGTTTTAGTGGTTAATACAAGGTAATGCTAAAAGATTAATGCAAATAGGTGAAAATGAAAGAAAGTTGAGTCGGGTGACATTCGTGTTTCATTTGCAACTGTAATCAACATGGGATCTATATTTGCTAATACAGTGCTGTGAATCTGACATGAATGCAAATAAACTGGACAGGGCTAACGTGCTTATCAACACTATTGTTTGTGCTATTATGTATAATTTTTTTGTTTTGTTTTTTTCCCCCACTGTCAAGCCATCATTATTGCTATTACTTGTAGCTATATGAGGAAAAAAGTGTTGATAAAGTGATTGTGAGACTGTTTCTGTGGTGCCGTCTGGATTGTACTCACGCGCATCTGACAACTTGTCGGGTGACTGAATCCCAGTACATTTGCATGCATTTGCACCTTCTAGCTCCAGATATGGGTTACATGTTATTATCTAAAAGTCTTGTTTCTCAGAATTTGCCAGTAACAGAAAAAAACTTGTAGTACATAAGACTGTTGATGCATACTAATGATATAAATAAACATTTTCACAGAACTAAAAGAGTAATAAGGTAGCAGTTAGCTACAAAGCCTTCTCCATTCCCGTGTGTCATCAGTCTCTTCTCATGTTTTAGCATTCTCCCATGAGCCAAAGCAACAACAGTGATTTTGTGTTTATTTAAGGCCATGATTCCCTTTTTTCCAGATGTAATTTTTCACACTTATATATGCTGTACTCTAGTCTGTCTTTGTTGCTCACCTAATGACCAACTGAAAAAGCTAAATAAACCTATCAGAGACAGAGTGCAAATCCTTCAGGAGTGGCCAAATCCATAATGCGGTGCATTCTTAAAAAGAAGAAATGTACTAGAAAACTCAGCAACACCAAAGAAAACATCATCTGCACCCCAGCTTTAAACTGGACCTAAATCCGTCACAGTAGAGTGATGGAGTCCACAAACTGACTGTTCCTTTGTTAACAGCTCAGTCAACCTTGGGAAGGAGGCAACTCCTCAGGTTGCAAATGGAAGTCAGACAGTTCAGAAGTCTATGAAAAATTGCCTAAGACTCCCTTGACCTTTTGATCTCAGTAAACACTTCCCTGACAGATTTGTGGTCTCAATTCTTAGTTTTAAGTCGTAGTGACTGAAACACATTGCTCAGTTGGAGAATTATGGTTCACATTAGAGTCAAAAGGAAACCACAAAGCATGGCATCCTTTATCTTTCAGGGGCCCAACTTGCAATTGACAACTTGTTATTGTATGGTTGTGCGGTCTGTCAATAAAATCTGGTAACAGCATGACTTAGTCACAGACATACTCCACTGACACAGAAGAACATTTATCACATTTAAGATCATTCGAGTGTGTTTTACCATTTTACCACTGCTAACTGGCATCTAACTAATACTTTTGCAAAGTTATTAAGTACATTTCAATTAAAATTACTTCTCAAGAAGTGAATATATTTGTATCTTATCGACTTCCTTCTTAGGAAACTAAGAAGAAAATCCTTTCAAAACTTTATAAACTCAAATTCAACATGAAATGTTGATAGCCTATGTGTACGTTGAGGACGTTTTCCCTTAAAATACCACATATACAAGCACAAGATTATGTGCAGTATATTAATTTACAGTATATTATTAATGTGCAAATGTCAGGAAACAATTTGTTTTCAAAATGACTTCTTGGATTAAAGACCTTCATGAGTTTCAGTTACTCCTCCCTGCTCCCTCTTCTCTGACCTTCACCCATCTTCAGCCACCCCAGCAGCCATTTTTCTTCCGTCCTCGTCTCACTCTTCTTACTTACCCAGCCCGGTTTATCTCATGCCCCTCTGCCCCATTCACCCTCACACTACCGATTGTTTGCATCTATTCATGAAAGAGAATTTTCCGGTTTTCTCATTCCATTTAAGCTCAGCCAGCACTAACCCATTGTGCTCTGATGTTCCTCTCAGGCAAGAGGTCTAAATCAGGCAGGGGAGACGAGGGGAGGGGGAGGGATGGAGGGAGGATGGTAGGGATTTGAAGGAGCGGTGCGGTTGGGGAAAGGGGAAGGAGGAGGGGTGGATAAGAAGGAAGGGTTAGTAGAGGGGAATGGGAGTGAGTAAGGCAAGTGTGTGAGAGCAGCAAAGGAGAGGTGTAAAGAAGCATGAGAGGAAAGAAAACTGAAATAAGTAGAGACATTACAGCGCCTGAGCAGGCTTAGCATCCAGCCATATGCTCATAATGTGAACTCAGAGCTGACCTGTGATCTTTCCTACTTGCCATCCTCTCTCTCTTTCTCTCTAACATCACTCATACAATAGCTATTTTCCTTATGTAATATGCTAATAACTACATTTTTGCATTACATTTAGTCTTGACTTTAAGTTTAATTAAGAACTGTACGTAAGGGTCTTTTTGACTACAGTTAAATATGGATACAAATCCTGACATTTTTTTTTAATTATCTGATGCACATGGACCGTCTCACTGTGCAACGACTTGGTCTTTTCGGTAGTCAAGCACGGCAATAAAGCCACTATGCTTATAAGGTTTAAAGCCAGTAGAGCTACTTATACTAATACAAGTTCATGCATTTGAATGCAAAGACTTGGAGCATGCTAATATTAATACTAGTCGGTGCATATATAGAGATAGGGGTTGCATTTGATGTGGGTTTAAACAGGTTAGCAGCAGTTAAAAGCACAGCACAGGGATCAAAAACACTTGTTCAAACATGGCTTGAAAACAGAAGTATTACTGACCCTGAGAATTACACACAGATGTGTGTGTGTTATGTACTGCAGACCACGTGGAAGATAAAAATTAAAAAAAAGTTCCAAAACTCCACCAATAAAAAAAACAAAAACTGTATCCAATTTAAACTTTGCTTCTATCTCATTTTAAACTTTCTTTTAGAGAACCACATGTACATCTCAGATTACACAGACCTCAGATTCATGCATAGTGCACACACAGACTTTCATCTTGAGGATCATCACTGGAGACAACACAGAAGTGTCTTCAAGATCCCACAATGCCTAAGCCTGTAAGGCAGTTCATCAGATCAGGAGTGTGATGAGAAGCATTTCACTTTTTGGTTTGTTTTGAGTTGTTTTGTTTTGTTTTTTTTCACACTGAGTCTCACTAAAATAACCTGAGATGTCTTGGAGAACATTTGGTGCACTCTGTCACGTGCGTCCGCAGTCATCCAGATGGTCTGTCGTGGTGAAGAGAGAGGTGAGTATGAAGGAGAAAACATCAATTCCATATCCTTACCTGTGGTCATAAGCTTTGGATAGTGAAAGAAAGGCAGAGACCACAGTTAGAGGCAGAGTAAATAAGCTTCCTGTGGGTGAGGTCTTCAGAGTGCTACTCCTCTGCAGCAAAAGGATGCCATAACCCAAGGGGTTGGGGTCATCACCAATGATGACTTAGACATTGGATTGAGTGACATCCATTAAAAGAGGTATGAACACCAAATAGTTGTGATTCTATGGCTATTTGCACAAAATGCATGAAAACTACAGTCTTAAATATCACAGGATGCTTTGCCACTAATGAAGAGCCAGAGTTGTTGTGGATTGGCTAGACATTCAGAGGCACCCTGACAGCTATTTCTTTGGCAGCATTGCTTTTTGGGAGGTTTTGGTGCCTCTCTTAGACGGGAGAGAATAAGTGAGAGTTTCCACTGTCAGAGTTGCAATTGTGTTTGATGTCCTGTTTTTTAATTCTTCATTGTCATTGGGCGAGGCTCTTTAAGCAGATGGTATTCTCAGCAGCATCGGCTGAAATACTTTGGCATTGTCCTTGCATCGAAAGGGTTTCAGCTTTTATGCGTAATATTGTTTTGAGTCTTCAAGAGACATACTTTTTCATAACAATAATCACAATGATTTACACACTCCCTGTGATAAATGAGCTTCCTCATTTTCAAATCTGCTTGCAGTTTTGGAGGCAGCTGCACGCATTTTGAGTCCTTTTTTCTGTTCACACTTAATTTCACAACCTATTTCAGTTTGAATCCTCTGAACATTTGTGTTTCATCTTTCTCACTTTTGATCTGCGCCTCTTTCTGCTGTGAATTCTGTCACCGAGTGTGTCTCTTAGCGGCTTCTTTTCACACTTTCAACCACGCCAGTATGTAATGAGAATTCCAGCCTTGGTTCCTGCTTTCAGCTTTTTGTAATCAATATACAGCATTTTTCTTCTCTCTGAATGACTCATTTCCTGGCCATTGTGCCCATGCGAAAGTATTCATGTTAAATTTGAAGGGACTCTATGAAATCTACTGAGCCCACAAAGATTACTTTGTCACGAGGTCGAATGCAAGCAGGCAGCACACATCCGCTGATATGAATAATTTCATTCACGTTCACACAACATGGCACATCCTGGTAAAGTGAGTAAAACTGTAAGGAAAAAAATACTTGAAGCTGACTCACGTAATGATTTTTATAGTAATATCTTGCTCACTGATGATAAAACATGCTTGGAAAGCATCTAAGTAGGCCATTTCTTCTCACTTACTCTTTGTGGTTTGTGGTATTGTTACAAGCAGGTATGAGATCGATGTGAACCCATGCAGGGTGTGTCAGCTCAAGATTTGGTCTCTAATATCTCTGTCATCCCGCTACAAAGGGAAGTTGGACCAGTCCATCTCTTTTGAGGTGTTTGAAACTTAAAAAAAATCTCCATCTCTCTCCAAAAACTGTGTCCCAATTACCCTGGATAATCCACAGACTTCCCTGTCAACCGTTTCCATCTGAACTACTTTCTACTGAAGAAACAGTCCCTCTGAAAATGGTTGGCAATCTGTTCTGTGGATTATCCTGTCTAGCTGAGGTACAGTTTCTGGAAAGAGATATTTCATTGAATTTTTTAAAGCAATATTTTTGTTGTTGTTGTTGTTTTGTTTTTTTTGCTTTTTTTTGTAAGCCCCACAAACAAAATTCCATCTGCTTCCACTGTATTTGGGAAAAGGCAGAAATCCCAGAGGGAGATATCTATCTCTGACAACCTGAGCAAATAAAATTTCAAATTTTCTGCTTGGCTGAACTGATACAGGTCGGGTTCTGTGTAGGTTTAAGCATCGAGCTTAAATGGTTTCTTAAAAGGCCATAATATTCATGCCATGTGGAAGTAGTTGATGTTAGCTGGTGGGACAGCTGCCATGTTGACATGTGGTGTAGTTCAACACCTTCTAGACAGCCTGCAGTGCATCAAACTACCTCCCCTGGGGTGACTTGCCTTTCCACCATATGATTCCATGCTGCTGCGACCCCCACTTGTCTGTTTTGATTTCTGGTCTGCCCCTGATGCAGGTATAACAAAACAAATTCTTGCAAATAGTGTAAGATGCTTTCTTGATATAAAGAAAAGAGTTTTGTCGCTGAGCACACAGAGCACTTTGCACTTCTAATGGGATTAGTGTGATATTTGTCATCTCACGAGGGGGGCACCACATACACACATACACGCCCACAGCTTTCTTTAAGACAGGCCTTCGAGTAACTTGCTAATGGCGTCATCTCTGCCTGTGTGAATTTAAAAACTCCCTGAATGTGCATATTGTCTGCTGCAGGCCACATTCGTTTGATGAGTCTAATCCCTTGTCTAGAGAAACAAAGGTGTAACACTCGGCTGCTGAGGATCAGTGAGCGTGAGTGATGGTGTACATAAGCCCATCTCTCCCAATCCCACACAGCCTCCTAATCCTGAAAGATCAAGTGTAACCAGACTGGAAGTGTGACTGGGTGGAAGCCAGCGTGATGCTTTCGGTTATGTTCACTCACACCGTGATCACGACAATCACATTATGTCACGGCTGTCTAACCTTTTCTTACTGCTGCCTGAAATGTTCCTCTTATTTGTAACGAAAGACCAAATACTATCCCTACTCCACATTCATTTTACTAAAGCGTTTTTTTCCCTTTACTATAGAATTTACTATGTGGACTTTACTATATGAACTACACAGATGTTTGAACAACGTGTGCAACCACGCATGAATTTTATTATGAACATCTGTGCGGAGGCTTTGCATGCATTTATGCTTTGTCTATGTAAAACATACGCAGCATGTATGCTTCATATATGTTTTACAAAGACCTTGGGGATTGATTTCCACTGTACAGTGAAACATCAGTCAAATCTGAGTAGGCAGTAATACGAACTGAGCTCCGGCAGGAGCCAGGGAGCATTACCATGAGTCTATTTTTAAATCAGGAACTGTGAGTAATGTTGTTTTCCTCCATTTGACTAAGAGTGTTTCATTTCAATCCCATATGCTCTTATTTAACAAATACAGCTGATTAGGTCCTTCTTAATGTTTCTCTTTTGCAAGTGAAGGGCTTGATAACAGCCTATGATTTTAGATGCTTTTACTGAAACAGCGACCACAATTTTCCTCCTTTTTTTTTTCAAGAGGATTTTGACTGAATCAAATGCTGATATGGTTCGATTTGGCTTTTCTTTAGTGCTAATATTCTCTTCAGTTTGCTTAAGTTGCAGGATACGGCACAGCTTAAAACATTTCATGACCATTTGTAGATCATGTAAATACTCTAAGTATGAATAAACAATAATATCTACATGCAACTATACAGGTTTTCTGAATAACAATATATATGCTGACACATCTTTTGCTATTGAATCTTATGAACCGTTGCCAGTTCTCTCACTAGCAAAATATTTCTAAACTAGGTGTTTAGGTTTCATTTGTAGTTTCATATAAATGGCATCACCATGGTGGTGACAAATTACAGGAATAAATTTTCCTGTAATTACATCGCCACTACATTGAGGCGATCCTGAGGTTGGGTGTCTTACCACTGTTGTCTCTAGTGGGATTTTCCATGCTACAGTCACAGTAGAGACAACAGTGGTGGGAGACCATGTTTGATCAAACTTATTGTAACCATGTGCAATGAACTTGTAGTCTTGTTACCTGTGCACTGGTTGCTTTGAAGAGGGAGACCAGGTCTGCCAGCACTTGTAATTACTTGCCATCTTCAAAGCAACTTTAGTGTGTCAATGATCATAAGACTCAGTCAGTCTGCTATTAGTCTGTTAATGAACGGGATCAAGTTGGCAATTACATGAAATAATCACAAGTCTATGACATCTATTTACACAGAAATTACCATTAAATAGAAATTCACATTAACTTCTTGCATTCAGAGTCCAGCTACAATGTCATAGATTTAAAACAGAAATTTGGATATTTCACTACAAATAGTGTTAGAGCTGCTGCAGGACAGTGATTCAACTACAAAATGACACAGCCTTGCTTTTATAAAGAAATATAACCAGAATGCAATCAGTTGGCAATCAACTGAATCTCGTATTGCAAAGAGATGTGTCCCAGACAAGTTACACTTATCTGCACAGACTGACTCAGATTGGTTACAGTGTGCTGGGAATCTGTCTGCATTTATAAATTAGAAGGCAGCTATTTGTAGATCTTCAACAGTCGGTCTGAGAATGAGTCCAGTCATTCTGAATTTGAACACGACTGTTTGGATACAGGTTGCGTCCCACAAAGTGACCTCTGCAATTGTCAATTAAAAGTGTTCACCGAGAGATTTAGGGCCTTGCATGCTCAACCTCTGGGTGACCAGTTGATCACAGCAACTACTTGTAATCAGTTTTTGAATGGGAAAAAATTCAGTGCAATCAAAAGTCAACCACTAATTTTTGCTAGTCGCCAGAAGGTTTCCATCCTATTTTTACTCTAGTATGACTGAGCCATTATGGTCACTACAAATCAATATGAAGTTGCTGTGAATGATCACATTCAAACTACAATGAAATATTCATTTGAATGGGTGTTTTTTATTCATGTTCTGACCTTCACAGTCACCAGCTTTCAACCCACCACGTGAACACCTATGGGAGTCTCTAGACAGATGTGTTTAAACACCTCCACACATTGGAAAGCTGGTGGTCTATACTCTCAGTAGGCCTGCTTTTTTGGACCTCATATCTGCCTTGTAACTACTTTGGCTAGTGGATTGCAGGAAACTTAGAGAATCAGCGTTGAAGATATTATGGAACATTTGGTAACCCAACACCTCAATGATTGTGTTTCCTTCAATTTGCACTTGTCTGTAGTTTCATCAGTAATCAAACCCTCTAGTGCAAAGTACTGCTATGCTGTCCTTTGAGCTACATGCTATCAAATCAGTTCTGGACCCAGAAAAATCATCATTAAAACCAACTAGCACTAAAATTATGAATTACTAAAATTCATAGCGCTTTGTAAACCAAAGTTGTAGTATATATAGCATATTTTTAATTGTATACATTATATTTTTAATACTAAGGACATTGCAATAATAACACTAATTCAATTCTGCTAATTCCATCCATCCTTTTTTTTTTAAACTCCTTACATAAATCATGATCACGGGGAGGAACGTACACCCTCAACATGCCACCAGTCTATCACAGAGCTGACACAGAGAGAAAAGAAGCCACACACCACAATTCAGAATCACCAATAAACCCAATATGTTTTTGGACAATGGCAGGTAGCCAAAACTGACTGAACTGCAAACTGGAGAAGAATACAGAAAGACCACAAACATCGAACAGGACTACATAGAAAATACTGAAAAAAATGTCTCTCTGTGTCTTCATAACTTGGGTGATAACAGTGATGACAGAGCATCACAAGAATGGTGTGAAAACAGCTGGTGTATCTCTCATAAATTTGTTGTACTTGCCAATAAACACGCCGCCTCGGCTCTTTTTTTTCCATGCTGGTGTGATTGTTCTGTGATGCTCAGCCACCACATGTCCTCAAAAGAAGGATGTAGTCAATCTTTACAGAAATGTATGAGTTTTGGCATTGAACTATGTATGCCATATACGTTATCTTGGATTGAAAGCTCCTGCTAGGGCACCTGTAGTCAGGTGCCAGTGATAATCCAGGAAAAAAGTGATTGGGACCTGTACTTGGAACAGATCCCCTGAGTTTGAATATCAAAAGCCAAAGGATATAAATTGATGTTGAAACATGCTGGCTAGGCAAATTCTTTCTTCTTATTCAATTTCACAGAGATTACAGATTTGATCTTATTCACTATGTTACATTTCAATCTCTTCACCAATGGCAGCTTTGAAGTTTGAGGGAGATTTTAAGCAAGGCAGGTATAGGCTAACGGGGCCTTGCTAAGCCTGTGACAAAAAGACACTGAGACGGGCTCTGTCTCTTCTGATCCACAGGGATGGGGAAAGTAGGCCAGGCTCGGTGTCAGACTGCTGTGAGGATCAGGACACTGGAGTTGTTGACTTGTGATCAAAGTTGCTTTTTACACTTTGGATGTCAAGAATCTCACAGGAACAGAGATTTAAAGCATCCCTCACACACATGTAGGTCATATTTTTAGAAACCAGGCTTTCTAGCTGAGAGCTACGTCATCTCCAGTAACCTCAAGAAGCAGCCAGTCTTTCACTAAAACACATTATCTGCTCATGGAAGTTAAACTATTCACACTGTCTGCCCCATCAAAGACATACTAACACAGCCAAAAAAAAGCACAAAACACTGACATTACAGTACAGTATTATGCAGTATTACTGTGATGCAATGGAGACAAATTTTCCAACTCTAGTCCACAGGTAGAATGGATATTTACAAGGGTGCTGAATCTGTACTGCACACAGACTCATATTGCTGGAAATGGAGCGTGTTCATGTGCAGCAGACAGAGAGGACTCATCATTTCTAAGCGATTAGACCAATAAACCAAGCTAATGCCGTGGGTTAACAGAAAACCATCCCACTAATTTGCAATTAATACTCTGTTTGTCTGTTGACAAACTGTGTAGAAGGCTCCAGTGCGCAGATGACCCTGACAGAGACCAAGGCACCAAAACAGCCAGGAGATACTGTGGCTCGTCACGTGTTGTTTGTCCCCCCCACGCCCCCTCCGGAAATCTGTCTGAATCCATTGCGAGTTATAATCAGACGGCGAATCACGGGATCCCGCGCAGCCCACGATGCCGACGCGCGCTGTGCAAACGCACACCGAGTCCGGCGGTGTCTGGGATTGGGTGGAGGGAGTGGTGGCTGCGGACGGAGTCACAGGATTGGTAGAGTTCAGCGCCAAAGTTGTTGACTCATAGCTGAGCAGCTCCTCTCCATCCTTCTCGGCACGGAGCTGTCCAGGGCCACTGGTGCTGAAAGTCTCAGTCTCCGGCGCGTCGTCGGAATCATTTCCTACTTTTTACGCTTTGACTGCTCTCAGTCCTCCTTTGAAAGTTACAAGTCTGATACTCGTTTAAACGACACTTGGTTGATATCTGCCCATCATCGCTCTATCCAAGAGCGCATCGCAACTTTAACTTCTTAACTTATCAAATTGAGGACTCTCCAAAGCGCAGCTATGGCTTTCATGGTAAAACACATGGTGGGAGGACAGCTGAAGAACCTGACAGGAGGACTGACGGAGGAGAAACCCGAAGGGGAGAAATCAGACGCCGCCGCACAGGGAATGACTCAAGAGGAATTTGAACAATATCAGCAACAGTTAGAGGAGGAAAAGTAAGCCAATAATTGAAGTTTCTGATTGTAAAGTTGTGATAAAAAAGCCTATGTGTTGGGGTTGAGGGGGTGGAAGCGTGGCATGCTTAAACAGTGTGTTTTTCTGTGTAAATAGCAGAAAGCCCCCAGTGCGCCGCGCGCTTTTTTTTTTTTTTACGCACCAGTGCAATAATATGAGCACTCCACGCACAGCTGCTCCTCTCGCCCAGGGAGCTCTCCGTCTCTTTGCTTCGGCAAAATGTGTAACGCCGTCTTTAATTTGGGATTCCTGGAATCGTTCTTCCACTGAGATGTCTACAGGGATTCGTGCCTGTGGCAAAAAATGTTCCTAATGCTGTGCGTGCGGCTGAATAATGAAGCGGACTGTGTGATAATTAAAGTGGTAATTATTAGAGGGCAAATAACCAACAATAATACCAATTAATTTCGGCTTTTACCCGACTTTAATCATTGTCATTATAATCATACAGAAGTAACTATTCAAAATGACAGTGCTTTAAAACCAGGCAATGCCTGAAAATATGTCAAATATTCCCTTTCACTTAAATTGTATTATTTAAATTTGTAATTCACTTGGTTTTTTCCATGTTACATCAGTTGAATCTTTCCCTTATAGCCCACCATCCAAAGCTCATTCTTTACATGTTGTTTTATTATTATATTTATCATCTAGTTTAATTTCAGAGTGAGTTAAGAGAGATTATAACGCAACAACAAGGTCATTTGGCAAACAGAGTTCACCAAGGAGACAGCAACTCACTATTGATTTGTGAGATCCTCAGAACAGAACTCCACATCACTCTACTGGTCATATAATAAGCTACTATAAATAATCCAGGATAAGGATTTGGACTTGGGTTTTGCAGAAAAACAAAACAAAACAAATAAACATGATTTTATTTGTCTGCAAGTTTGTTTAGCACGCAGACAGCATTGCAGACTCTGTCCAGTTTTTAAAAGGAAATCTATCGTCCCCATCATCTGACACATTTCATAAACACTTCTATCCAAAATGTTTCACTGTACCATGGGCAGACATTTTCAAAATGAGTGGGAGGTGAAGTCCTAACTCTAACAGTATTAACGCTCAGCTCAGCCCACTGAGCTCCATAGGAGGCATGACGAGATGCTTAATGCTCTTCCGTCATAATGTGACCTTCATTGGAAGTGAGTTATTAGTCAGAGGTGCTGAACATGGGCGTAGATCACTAAGAAGCTCATTCTGCTCAGAATGAAGCAGAATATGGTTTGTGAGGGCAGGTTGGTGATACTGACATGTCACATGCACACATTTTATTACCCTCAACGCGAAGGCCATGGAGACAACCCTGGTCATCTGATGCCCTTGAGAAAGAAAGGCACAAAGAAGGCTCATTGGTTGCAAGTGAGTGCTACATGGCCCCTTGGTGTTTGGCCTACTCACGTTGATATGAAGTGAACTCAGGCTCACATGGACGCCTCCATGAATGCTGCAACGCCACATAAAACGACCTTCCCCTGACACATTGGGTACAAACACTTTGTGAACCACGCCGCTGGTCTTGGAGTGTCCCACTGCTTTTAGATGATGCTGCTGATCTAATCCTTTTAGGCATGCAATGCAGCCTCTTTCACTGTAGCTTTGCTTTGATTAAAATCATCAACAGTGTTTGTGTTTGTATTGCTTTTTGTTCCTGTAATCACCCTATACTCAACCTTAGGCTGTACACACAAAATTGTAAAGGATTATATCTGCTGACATAATTTCAGAGGCATATCAGCTAATTTAGCAATTGATGGGGGACAATTATGAACTACAAGCCATAAATATTCCACTGACACTGAATGGCAAAGGCACTGCCAGGAGCCTACTGCCTGCCCTCTGCTGGAGGCCTCACATACTGTGTAATGGACTGTTTTTAAGAGTTTTAAGAGACAAATGTAAGCAGGCTAACAGCTATTTGATATGGCCCAACATTCAGTTTCACCAAGACAGGTATTTTTAAATGTCTCAGTATTTCCTATGTATTGGGTTTAACTACCTGTTTTGCAGAGTAACTCACTCTTTTTAGGGTTTCCTTTACAGACTTTGGGTATTTAACATGATTGAGGCTCATCATGCAGACCATGCTGTACAGCTTAAGTTACTAAGTACAGGATAGACTGACAGCATGCGAGTGGTAATGAGTGTGGATCTAATAGTCCACAACCTGAGAAAACTGAAATCCCTCAGAGGAAAACCGGACTGTCAGGATGCTGCATCTGGGGTTTATAAGCATAAGCAAAACATGTCTTGCTTTTCTCCCCATGGCGGCACTGTTGCTGCTCCACCTTCTGCTCGCCTATGCCCTGTAGTTAGTGTTAGGAAGACACGGGGTAACGCTAGGCTCCAAGGCCTCTATGATCCAGATTCAGCAGAAGCCTTATGTTTATTTTACAGCTGAGATGCAACTTCACTTCACAGCAGAGAAATACCAGATTTTTTTTTATTTATTTTTTTACAGTATGTTTGGTGTGTAATACTTGGTGAGGTAGCCACTTTAAAAGTAAAGACCTTGGAGTTAACATTTGCATTTTCTATGTGTCACTTAAGTAAAAGCGCATATTAAAAATGTATATATTTATATAATCACCTCTGGTTGGAACCTAAGCTTCACTTTTTCAAATGTGCCCCAAAAATATTTTTCCTCCTCTTTTGCAGAAAAGAACGAGAAGCTAATTACGCTCAGAAGAAAGCTGAGCGAGCCACAGTTAGAACTCATTTCCGGGAAAAATACAGACTACCAAAGGTAAACTAACTGAAATACCCAATAATCTAAAGAAAGTAAAGATAATCCTCCCTTTTAAAATCTGTGTCTTGAATAGGCAATTACAATAACAGTACTATCTTAATACTACTTTTAACCAATTTCTGAGTAATATTCTTTCTTTATGGAATATTTAAGTGTTACTGGTTTACTCATTTCATGATGTAAGGTGACCTTGAGCACCCTTAAATAAAATGCACCATTATTACCTCATATTATTTGACAGAAAATCACATATTCATGTGTTTTCCAAGCCATGGAAGAGCTTGACCTTTCTCTTGTTGGTCCTGGTGGACATGGCCATATGTCAAATATATATTATCTTTGTCCATGTGTGTCCACCTCAGAATGAGATGGATGAGACCCAAATCCAGCAGGCAGGGGACGATGTGGTGCTGCCCACAGAGCTTGCCAAGATGATTGCCGAGGACAACGAGGAGGAAGCACACAAGCAGTCGGTGCTGGGCCAGCTGTCCAACATCCAGAATGTGGACATCGACCAGCTGAAAGACAAAGCCCAGGCCACACTGGAAGACCTCAAAAAGCAGACGGAAAATTGCAGTCTGATGTGATCTGGCCAACTCCAAGCCCAGGAGATTAGCGTTTTTCTTGTACAAATATTTTCAGAGGCAGAGCTGCTCTGGGGGTAGACGTTTTCTCATTGCTGTAGTGGAATGTCAGTTGGCAGAGCCACATATTAACAGGTTTTTTTTCCTGGTCGTGCAAAGTTAAACAGAAGCCTTATAGTACGATACCTTGGCCACATCTTACTAACCTACGATGAAATTCTAGCCACAATGACAACTAGGTGAAACTGCTTAATTTGCTTGCCTTTTGACTTCCCAATATCTTAAAAGGTCATGAATGTCATGCATATTTTACATAAATTGCCAATTAGCCATAAATGTGGCCCCTCTCACTGAGATTTAGCCAATTAAAATATCTCTGCCCTTGGAGCAGTTTCACCTCTGAGAAAGGTTTTTCCAGTGTATTAAATCCTTTTCTCCCTACAACCTCCCCAGCTCTCTGTACCTCATGTGACCTGTGAAAAAATGGTATTATTCCGCAGCAGAGGTCGCAGGTGTGTGTGTGTGTGTGTGTGTGCAGGATTTTATTGCTTCCAAACACACAGCAACTGATTTCAGTAATGAACACATGCACTTTCAATAAGCACATCAGTGAGATCAGCTGCTTCGTCGCAATGAAAGCACACATAAACGAGGCTGACACTGATTGCTGTGTTATGTTAAATTTGTGGGAGTTAATGTAGGTAAAATAAAATAAAAGCTTGATGTGTTTATTTTTCATGTACAAATGCACAACATGGTGGAAATGGGCTGATCTTGGTCAAAAGTAGCTCGCTAACCTTGCTGCATTAATTTTAGATATTTTCCTAGACATATCATTTAGATTTTTCTGTACTTCGGTGTGCCTTGGATGTCCGTACAAGGTTGTCTTCTTTTGAGCTCCAAAATCTAAAAGCTACTTTTTACAAAGACAGGCCTTCTTGATTTTTTTTTTTTCAGTTTTAGAGGAATTTTTCTTTTTTTTTTTTTTTTCTTTTTTTTTTTTTATTTAAAAAAAAATTTTTTTTTACCAATA
>VUQR01009890.1:0-21456 GCA_015108515.1 Hemichromis elongatus | reverse complement strand
AAAAGACTGGCTTTTTTTTTTTTTTTTTTTTCAGTTTTAGAGGAATTTTTCTTTTTTTTTTTCTTTTCTTTTTTCCTGTTCAATTAAAAACCAATAATAATTACCAAGCAAGAACAGATGATGTCTTGCTGAAAGTCCTGATAGGTTTGTTACGTATAATTCCTGTATTCCCAAATTTGACATAGCATCACTATCAACTATACTGGAAGTGTTTCTGCACATATGCTGCATTCATAGGTTAAAAGAATAAAAGCTGCTCAGTTAGAAGAAATGTAAATGCTTTACAAGTTGTATGCCAAAGCCTAGGTTGATAACACTCTGACCAACATTAAGCAAAAGGCACAAATATGTCCAGATGTGTAACTACCGTGTGTGTGAGTATAAATCCAAATACAGAGTCCGCATACAAGTATTTATGTTCTGTTAGATGTACACTGTCATACTGTCAACAGCAAGTCATTCTGTTTCCATCAAGTCACCGGGTCTTGCAGTGTTGTCAACCATCAGGTGACCTTTGACTTGTCCCCCATCTCATTCACCCCTCCATCTCAGTAGTGCTCTTTTGTGCTGGTGGATTTCGTGTTGTTTAGCCAGTGTGATGCGTCAAGTGGTGTCTTTGTAAAAAAGAGAAAAACAACCCTCACCCTATAGCCGGGAGTGCTCATCATAGTGTTACCGAGCACTCAGTCAGTGTGGGCTTACTGTGGTATTGTTGATTAATAGCCAAGTGTAAAGGTAGGGGTGACTTTAGGGAGGATGCTGTTAATGTTATGTTACATTCATATACGCTACATTTTGCCAGTGTTAAGTTTATGTAGCAGTGTTGATGAAGGTGATTTTGGCTTTGATCTAACATCTGTCCCCATTCTCATTCCTTTTATGATTTCCTCCCTTTGTGTTACTTGAGTTTTTTTGTTTTTTTTTAAGTTTAAACTGTGGCCAAAAAGATTTTGTTAATTTATTGTATGAATTTCCTCACTGTAGGTGCCACACTACTACTGAATGAAAATGGAGGGTACATTTTTTTCACTACAGTGATTATTGTCAACTGTTAGATACATAATATATATCCATATATTCAGAATATTTAAATAATATGAAGAGGAAGAAAAGTTGCAATAAGTCCTTTTATAAACAGAGCTACTAGAATATGTCATGTTTCATCATGAGACCATATTCATGGGGGGAAATGAAGCCATAAAGCAAAACTCTTTGCTTTGTATGAGTGTTTGTGACTTGAAATAATAATTCAGTAACTCAATAATAATAACAATATACACATATATATGATTTCTGTGGTGTCATTCTGTGGTACAGATTTTTTCAGGAAATGGCTGCCATGACACGCAGTTTTTCTTCTTTGACCTTCTTTGATCTTTGTCATTCTGTTGGAAAGTATTTCAGTGACTTCTGAGTTTTAACTGCAATAAACTTTTTTAACTATATTCTATTTATTAATTTAATTAATTTCTACTGTGCGTGAGCTTAAATGGTTTCATGGTTTGTTGTGCCATTTGTGAATGTTGTTAAATGTGCAGCAGCTTGAACACCAGGGGGCGATAAAAACACACTCACCATTACAGATTTGCCAATGAGGGCGGCTTTTGGGTGGGGCCCATAGATTGTGACTGACAAGTCAAAGCTGGGCTGTATTAACTAGTATTAGTGTTAAAACTAGTATTAAAAGATGTTAAGAACAGAATGTAACATTTCAAATAAATCTAAAAAATATCCTCATTATCTCTGGCAGCAGTGTGCTGAACGAATGAGTCAAGTAATCCACACATGAAAGAGAACAGTTTAAGGGAAAAACCCGAACAAATAAGTGGAGAAACACAATGAATGCATTCACAAATGCACGGGTTCACAGCATGCATACACACAGTAATCATTTTTAGCTCAGGGATGATGCTTTATGTGCATGCTGTGAATGCAGTCATGACTTTGAAATAGGGTCCAAGCACTTAAAGCAGGAGCTTCAATCATAAAAACTACTCAAACAGACACTGTTTCAACAGGAACAGCGACTACTGTCCTTTCATCCCAATAGCAAAGACAGTAAGTATCTGAGGACTCAGAAGCTACTTTTAACTGCTCCGCTATTCGCGATGGGGAGGGGGGGTTACCACAACAGGTAACTCTGTTTATTTGATTTGGATGCCCTTCCTGACCCAACCCTAATGGGATTTGAGGGTCAGATCCTACCATGATTGAACAGGGGAGCTTTTCCTTGTTAAACAAATGTGTAAACTACCTTATAATGGAGTCACTCTTCAAGTGATTGGGGGGGGGGGGGCTTTTTGATGGCATGGTTTAGGCAAAATTTGTCCCCTTAGAAGGGTCAATGCAAATCAAGAAAAGGGTGCTCTTATCCCACGATGAAGTGTTTCTATCCTGATGGTAGTGTTATCTTCTAGAATGAAAATGCCTCCGATCAATTTTATGCTATGGACTTTAGAGTCACCACCTGAACTGACATGTTAGACAACTCTTTTACCACCATCATCAAAACACCGAATGAGAAAAAAAATAAATAAATTGTGAAAAATTACCTTTCAGACTGGCGATGTATCCAGTGTGTACCTTGTATGTCATCCTATGACAGATGAGACAGATGAGATAGACTCAAGTCCACCTGTGACCCTCGACTCGTGACCATGAACTGAAAAAGCAGTTAAGAAGATCTAAAAAGATGGAGGATGGATGGTCATTTGGGATGAGGTATTATTATTAATAATATTACTACTACTACATAGGTACTATTATTTTTGTTTACTTCCTTGGTTATAGTGTACTATTTAATTGATCATAACTCATAAGAGACAACTACTTTTTCATAATTCCTTCTGACTCCTAAAACTTTTCTATGCAATATTACATATTTGTTACTGATTACCAGTTATTGTTGTTGATGTTTTTGTTGTTGTGTAGGTAAGGTTTCATAAGTCATCACTGAGCTCAAATTGGCACTGCAGTTGGAAGTGATGAAATCTTTGAACTTTAAACGTGTCTTTAATCTTGCTTTTGCATGAGTCTTCTTTTTAAGAAGTTACTTAATTTGTTTGTTTGTTTTTACCTCATTGTGTCTAAGTTGCAGGTTTGTTTTTATTTTAATGTTTTAATTTTAACTGCTCTCTAGCAGGGCAGTATTTTTCATAGATTGGAGCTGGCTTGTTCCCATACATTGTGGGGGGTTTTTTTTAATTTATTTTATTGCTTATTTTTTATTGCTTTTCCTAAACGTGATCAAGTAGTTTAATTGTATAAACCCAACAAAACAAAATTATATTTTAACACTTACGGTACTTAAACTCTTTAAAAAAAAAGAGTCATTTACAGCTTCATAAATTTTATCCAAACATCAATTTAACACTAAAATAAATTAAAGTAAGCTAAGCTCAAGTTTAAAAAGCCCCTAATTTACTATTTTAAGTGTTACCTGCAGTTCCAGTGCTGACTCTGTCCATGGTAAAGACACAGACTGCAATATTTACCAGCATGTTATCAGTTCCTTCTTGTAGATTTCAGGTTGGGCACCCATCTGCTCTGTGGGGTTTGTGCAAAACTGGCACAGCCCCTCTGTGAGGGCAGAGCTGAAGCTTGAAAAGTTCGTTTTCATTTCAATGGCAGGAACGCCTGGGCCATTGGTAGTTTTCAAGTGTGGTGTGAAAGGGAATAGCTGTAAAATATATTGATGCCGAACCCCTCTCTATTGATAGGCTGCAGTGCGTGAACAATCTTCAGCCTGGAAAGACACTGGGCCACTGCATGGCCAATCTGACACAATTAGGGTGAAACGGGCCAGAAAATACTATTCTCTCCCTTTCTCCCCTATCAATTGGGGCTTAAAATACTCTGGAGAATGGGGGAAGGTGGGGGGGGGGAACAGCGACAATTAGCGAGAACCTTTAAGTGAAAAGCCTCATCGGCGAGGAAGCCGAGGTTTGTCCCTACTCCGGAGGAGGTGAAATTTAGAGCAGTGAAGTTGCAGATGTGAGCTTCTTGCAAAGGAATGCATTTTGCAAGCTCCCCCTGTCTGCCTCCCCCTATCACTTATGTTTTGCTTCAGGAGGACCACACAGATCCTGGGTTTCATACAAGGAAAATTATAAACAGTTTCATCCAGCCTATCTCGTCATATACTGAGAGGACTTGTGCTCAGAGCTGTGCTGCTGTAGGCCTGGAAATGGGTCCCACGGCTGACTCCTCAATGACGACCAATCGGTGGCCAGGATTGTAAATGAGAGAAGGGGAGGGAAAGGGGCGACGTTTTCTTTCTTTTTTTTTTCGACAGGAGGAGGGGTGTTGTGGGGAAATGCTCAGCGGACCGTGAAGCATAACAGCCAGAAGAAGGACAAAGACGCACACAAGGGGACAAAATGAGAGTGGGAGAAACAACTCCCAACTAAAAAAACAAAACAACAAGTTTGGAATGAATGCGTGGATGGATGTTAAATGTAGTAGCGCTGGGACGAATCGAAACTAGCAATGGCAGGAGAGATGAGTTAAAGTGGAGTATCTGAGTTGTGTACATTAATTGTATTTAGAGCGCGTGTTAACTTTGGATAGCCCAATGGCGCGTTTCAGTGGCCACCTTAGATTTGCGCCGGTGATGCGGAGGCAGACTGCACGTTGGAGTTTGGATTTCTCTTTTTTGAACGGACATGCTTCCCGGAATGACTTTTCCATTTCTTGCAACTACGCGTAGTGAATCCCCTGAGTCAGATCCCGACTTCTACTGTTGCAAATCTCACCGGGAGGAGTCAAACTCATCCAAGGTGCAAAAGTGAGTGGATGACTTTTGAAAGAGCTGCGCTGGAAACAGGTTGTTTGTTACGAAAACTCTCGGGTGAAAAGAAAACTTGTATGAACTTTAGTGTGAAAGTTTCTGTGCCTGAGTCGCTCTGATCCTAATGTGCTGGTGGAGAAAGTGCACGTCACCGAAATACAACTCCATCCAAGCATGAAATGTTGGTGCAGCGCCCTGGCACTTCTCCCGTGGGTGCTGGTGGCCTTGGATGCACAGCTAATATGCTGGGAGGCGCTCCTCCGGTGCCACGGCGAACCCGAGTGCGAACTTGCATACAATCAATACATGACAGCATGTGAAGGTAACATCAAAGGAACTAGAAAGCAATGCCCCAGCCACTGCATCAGCGCGCTGATAAGGCTGAATCACACCCGCAGTGGGCCAGATCTGGAGATCTGCGACTGCGCTCAAGACATGGACTGCATCAACGCCAAGCGGGCCATAGAGCCTTGCCTACCCCGCAGACACCCGAAGGACGCCGGAGGTATAGGGTGCATGGAGGCCCGGCAGCGCTGCGAGGAAGACAGCAACTGCCACACCTCCCTCACGGCCTACTTGTCATACTGCGGGCAGCTGTTCAATGGCCGGAAGTGCTCCTCCAAGTGTAAAGCCACCATTCAGCAGATGCTGTTCATCCCAAACGGCATGCTGCTGAACCGCTGCATTTGCGATGGAGTGGAGAGGCCTTTCTGTGAAGTGGTCAAGGAGAACATGAGCAAACTTTGCTCCATAGGAGACCACAGCGTTGTTTCAGACCCGACTAAAGATTATGAAGATTCATACGACGACGATTACCCTAAACATGGCAAAGAGGTGGATTTTAGTGAAAACTCCTCTGCTACTCATAGCTTATCCAGAGGCGTGTTGCCTTTGTTTCTTCTCACAGCACGGATATTATACTGACAGGATGGGTATTATTACAGTTTTGTGAATAAAATGTACTGTAATGGTTTGTGTAAAACTCCCACAACCTTAATAATTCGCCATGCACATCTCACTCAGGAAGTATTTCCTTTCGATTCATATACTGCACATGCTCCTTTTAGTTAAAAATCCCCACCTGTTTGCCTTTGTCAAAAATGCCAACAACATTTCCATGTGGCAGTGAGAGGAAATTAACAAGACCGTATTTTGTTGAAGCGCACGGCCACTTTGTTTGCCCTCAAACAGCTCCTGTTTATTTGGTTTGCTTTCAATGGTACTTGAAGTGTGGCCTTATTAAGACCTTGGACAAACATTGGACCCATCCAGTCTCTATTTGCTCTGCTCTCTATTTCAGGGGCCTTTGCATTGTTGCAACAGCCACACTTCAAATATTTGTAGGAACAGTGAGAGGACAGGCAAGGGTGTGGGATCAAGTACTTAAATTAACTGAAGCGCCTCTCCAGCACTCTGTCTTGTTCCCCTCCCCCATTTGAGATTGTTTTATTGAACTTTTCCTGAGACCACCCTCACCCCCTTCTTCCTCCATTCTACTGCCTACCCCATTTGAGGCCTCTAAGGAGAGTCCTATCTTTATTACCGCTTTCACACTGCTGCTACACTCCAGGAACAACTGCCAGCGGCTGGTGTGAACAAGTCAGCGTATAATATCTACAGTTTGTCCACAAGACGGCTCACATCTACAGGTGGTCTGACACTGCTTTGTTTCCTTTTTCCAAAACACAATGTTGGATTTAAGCCACATATATGCAACGAATTGTGGAAGTTAAGGATGAGCTGTTAAAGTCAGGTTTTATGAACTAAACAAATTTTGCTAAAAAAAAAAAACATATAAGTAACACCAAGCGACACTAAAGCAGCAATGGAGTAAACGGTAAACAAAGCAGTGTCACGGCAGCGTGTGAACATCATGAAGTAGTCTTGTTGTTCACTGTGAACAAATATAGTTATAATTCTTTATATGTTCCTTATTTTACTTCACACAGATTGGCTTGAAGTTGAAAGTGTTTCTTACTTCATTTTAAAATGTTTGTCAGGCTTACTTTTAAATTAAATGATTTCACCCAGTTATTTTCTAAATGGCGTGCGCACAGATAAACTCGAGTTAATAATATGAGATTTTTTTTTTTATAACTTTTACACTTTCACGTTGAGGAGCCTTTCCTCAGTAAATGTACTTTGAAGTCTTTTGTGTGTTTCCAGGCTGATAACTTCAGATCAAAAAAAAAAAAATCACATTCATATTTGTATTTGCACACATTGCTTTGAACAGCTGCTGAGTGGTTGATTTTACCTGTTTGCAGGTCCAGCCGATTTTCAGTCTGACTTCTCACTTCCATGTTATGCTGTTTTGCAAAAAGGAAACGTTTAAAACAAAGTTTCTGTTAGTTTTGATCACATTTTCTGAAGCTGCCGGTTTGTGTCTTTGCCACTTGAAATGCAGTCTTAAACAATGAATGTTAAGTGTTAAATTATGAAGCTATAGTATGAAGAATGTGTACATATTTTACCGTCATATGCAGTAACAAAAAACAAAAAACGTGTTGCTTAAATGCTTTTAATATAAACAAATGTAGCTCAAAGTTTGTTCACAAAACCTGTTTTTTGGATGTAGTTTTCAATGTTTCATCTCATTTTTTTGGGAACATACATGTAGCAGTAAACTCTTCAGCACAATGTTTTCCTTCTTCCAAGCTGGAGGATGTGTTTTATAATACATATATGACCTAATGTAGCCCACGAATAAAAAGGAATAAATAATGTTGACCTTTCAACCAATGTGTGCTTGATTTTTACATCATTTTCCCATCATATTTTTGGTGATCATACATTAGCTTAAAGTCAGTGGAGCATTCATGACCATATGTGCATATTTAATGACAATAAAAAAAAAGTAGTGTAGAGAATCCATGCAGTAGTTTTCAACATATTCACCTTACACACAAACGATCTGCAATCCGACACTGAGAAGAAACACAAACTCGGTCTCAGGGGCTCACAAGCTAATGTACTTAGCGCTAGTCCCAAGGCTGGATAAAAGGGAAAAGGAAGGGCATCCGGCATAAAATCAGTGCCAAATCAAACATGTGGATTCATGTGTTGTGGCAACCCTTTGGGAAATAAGGGTGCATCCAAAAGTGCCTAGATATTTCAGTGGTGTATGTGGAATGAGCTAAATCTTCATTACATATGCTATAATATGCAAGCCTTCAGATACTAGCACTCTACCAGCTACCTATTATATTTTAATCATATTTCTTCACATGAAAGTTTCACTATAAAATATTTATATGACGTTACTATTTAGGTTCCTGGAAACAGTCATTCTCAAGTCAGCTGAGGGACTGAGTGGGTTTGTTTTTTTCCAGTATTACTTTCAGTACTGGATGCTTTGTTAATTTTACCTTTTGTTAATTTGAAATGGGCGGTAATAGTCAGCTTGTAAGAGTTAGGAAGTTCTGTAGAGTACAGTCATAGTCCCGTGGATGTAAAGCACCAAGCTAATATTAGAAAGCATTATCATATACATATAAACTTTTCCAGTGTCAGTGTGATCAGAGACTTTGCTAATGACCGAAAATATAATGAACTGCTTCAGAGCAAGCCACCATTTGGTGCTTGCTCCACAGTTACTGAGGTATTTACAAGTCATTCACAAACTGTAAAAAAAAAGATCATTAGCATTAGCAGTTAGGTGTGAGCTGAGCTGCACACCTGTTCTGCAAATGTTACTTTAGTCTGGTCCAAATGGCACAAATGTGTAGTGGGACAAACAGAAAAGGACTAAACTAAAAAGGAGTAAAGTTTTTCCACTATACTTGCATGACAAAACAGACTAACATTTAAATAGGAATTATTTTCTGGAAGTCTGTTACTTGAGTTAACAGGTGGCAAATTTCAGTAACGTCTCCAAGCCTGGAGAAAGCACTTCTGCACAGCCATTCCTGATTTTTTTTTTTTTTTTTTAAAACCACAGGAATTCTCAAGTAAGTCCAACTGTCTGCTGTCATAAAAACAGCGAGATAGAGAAACAATGCAGCCTACAGCTACAATACAGCACGACTCAGTCTCATGTAGTTAGACTGTCTTTAGTTCAGTCTGTCTTAACCGCTGCCATGCATCTTAAAGTCCTCCAAAACAACCACCCTGTCCCCCTGATTCTGGGAGCAAAGTCAAAACAAACATGCACAGAGGAGCCTTGGGGAGTTGTGTGTGGAGGAGAATGGGGGGTGGGGTTACAGAGGCGGCAGTGTGCTGGAGCCCATTTTCTAAATTATCTTTATTCAACATTTCTTTAAAACAACCCCCCCCCCCTGTTGCGCCAGCTCCAAAGTGGGGTGACCCATGGATTTGGGGGGTTCTTGTGTCACACGCATACAATGTTCCATTCATGACAGCCACGGAGCCATAGCGACTAGCCGACCTGCTTTCTATGTACAGGGATGATGGAGTCAAGGTCACCCAGCTCCTTAGGGACCAGAACATACAAACCCCTCTTTATAGGCAACAGTGATACCAGCACTACTCGCTTGTACCTTTAAAAGTATCAACAGAAAAAGAGAGGGAGTAAGAGACCATGGAGACTGATGGAAGCCACAATGCTGTAGGTCGTGGTTTAGGAGAGGAGGATCGGTGATGTTTTGGAGGATGGGGTGGTGGGATAAGTTTTCCATCTAGGAAGCTCCCATTCTGGGCTGCATTACTGTAAGGTTATTCAGCAGACTTTTTAAGAAGGCAATATAAATTGGCAGTACTCCCAGAAACAACAAAGCAAGCACAAGGGTCAAAATTGCATCCAAAGTTTTCCTGGCAGCAACATGCTCGTGCTATGATTAAAGCAAAGAAACTGAGCCAACACCACGGGCACCGACAGCCAATTAGAGCCCCCTCCATAGCACAGCCACAAACTCATCACCCAATGGTTCTTCATCCCGTTGCTTCGGGGCCATGCTGTTTCTGCTCTAAACATACGGTCTGGTACTCATTTACACCTGGCATTGCCAGGTGATTGTTATTAGCTAAATGAGAGCACAGAAAACAAACATTAATCTGAGCCCTGGTTTTGAAGACCACTCGTAAACCTACGACAACTACAGCTACGGTTTTTTTTAAGATATCAAAATACATCTCTTTCTGATTTTCACAAGACTTGGTTGACTTTTGATCTATTGATCCAGTGTTTAAATGGGCAATTTAATATTAGAAATAAGTTGGAGAACGTCACAGAAATAAAAAATAATAATCAAATTCAAATTCAGAACTTTTGGAGTTGAGCATGAATTAAACACACACACACACACACTTCCTGTAATGGAGCAGTACTGTCGTTCACTGAAAACTGCACGGTAAACACCCGTGTCTTTCAAACTCCACACTTTCAGTTTGTAAGACAGGCCTTGTTTTCCCCCAAAGAGGCAAAAACCTCATTTTGGGGGGTGAGTGGGACAAACTACATTTTATTTTTACAAAAAAGATAACAGTAAGTCAAAGCTACTCAGGTGGAGTCCCAGAATAAAAAACGTTGATCTATCATGTTAGGTCTTCTTTAACTGACATCATTTTTTGAAAAAAAAAAAAAACTGGGTGTAGCGTTATTGGCAAAACAGATTATGTAGATGAAATAAATTCCTCAACATTCTGCAGTTTTTCTGACATTTTCTGTTTCCATGGTTTCCAGACTTCTATATGAATCCCATTATTAACAAGTATCCTTACTTTACCCTTCCCTGCCTCCCTCTCTCCACCCCTCGTGGACACGAACCAGCTGTTTCTACAGAGCGCGCTTCCAGATGATGACGGTGGCGAGGAACCAGGAGCGCTGTTCACACGAAGACAAATAAATCTTTGCAAAGATTCTTAAAAAAAAAGAAAAAAAAAGAGCATTTGCGACGTGCTGCTGACAAAACCTCAGACTGGAAATTTTTTACAGATTGTGATTTTATTTTCAAACAAAATTGTCATTTGTGATCTGTCATTTAATAAATACATGTTAAAAATCACGGCTTTATAAAGAAATTAAATAATGAAACAGTACAGCAGCAGCAAAATCTTGCAAACACGCAAACACCTATACAGTATAATATTTTTTATGATTGCATCAAAGCTCCCTTTTGGAATATTCAAATAAATGAAATCTAAACGGTCCGTGAAGACCTACAACAGCGAGGATCATTGGCTTGCCACCATCTATTAAGTTTTTTACCGTTTCACAGAGGCCCAGTTATGAAGGCTTTACTTGAACTCCACAACTCAGTGTATCCTTCAAATATAAAGCCAGTGCCAAACCTAAGAAAATGCACGTCTAGTGTAAATAAGGCAGAGGCCGCACCTCTCCAGTTTTCCCCTCATAGCGGTGGAGAGGACTCCATCAGTGGAGAGAGCATGGTGAGCCTGTGGTTCACCCACAGTAAAGGCAGTGGGGGAAAAGGGGGGTGCGGAGAAGTATGTACATGTTTGTACAAGACTCCATATCATATATTGTAAATATATCATATATTGCAGTAGCTCCAAAATTCTTTTGATACATTTTAATGTCACAGCTCCGGCTTATTTGTATTTTCAGTTTTTAGCAGTTTCAGTTACACTTGAAATACATTTGAATGTTCTGCACCAAACCAAAATGCAACAGTGCCAGTTGCATTTTGCCATGACAGTGCTGTATTGTCATACAAGCTGTCCAGCATTTACATATCAATGGTGTGTTAGTAGGAGGGGGATTCAGGCTAAGCAGGACAACAACAGTGTAAAGAACAGGAAACTTTCACATTCAGCAGTGTGCAAATCCAAAGTTCAAGACTTTCTTACCAGCCAAACTTTTTTTTCCCCTGCAAAATAATAAACAGAAGTTCACTATCCGTCCAATCATTTCATGTAAAAACGAAAAACGGAATCAGCCAAAACATTGGCCACATTTGGCTGGCAAGTGCAATATCCCACCCAGACAGTGTACTCAGTATGTTAGGATGTGGTGTGATTTGGCTACAGCAGAAACCTGGTCAGGTGAAGGCTCTGTCTCCGACCTGCACACTGACAGACAGCCCAGGCGTTCCAGTCTTACCACGGTGGCTGTCCTGTTTACTGCAAACAGCAGGCTGAGAAGACAGAAATGTGTCAAGCTCCACTTTTTCAAGATTACAACACGTTTCCTACAACATTTGAAATAATTATTCTCTCTGGGTTCGGTAAACACATCCAAAAAGATGAATAATATTTTCCAGAGTTGATTTGGAAACTTTTATGTTATCCATTTCAACTGATTAAAGGAAAACGGTGTGTTAGACTAAACATCTTTAACATTTTCATAAAACAACTCTTTATAAACATTTAAGGTTTATTTATAAAGTAATTATCTAACTTAATGTGCGTTTGTGTTACTCCCTATGAGCCTAAATGCGATGTCTTTCTCTTTCTCCTGCTGTGTACAGAAGTGCACATTAGCAGCTCGGGTGTTTGTGCCACTGCATAATTAGCAATCACTGTTACACCAGGTAGATGGCGCTTCATCAATCAGCTTCCTGAATCTAAATTCAATTGTGAAACTTAAATGAAAGTACAGGCACCAAATCATACATGTAGTTTGCAGTATATTCATACTCTTCTTGTATTTTTCAATACTGATTTTAAAGCAATGACAGAAACTAATAATCATCTGCATTTAGAATAAAATGTACTGTATCCTTGTTAGGCCTACATCAAAACTCCAGCATGATCCCCATTTACCATGAAAATCCAAAAGACGTGTTGCTTACACTTGTTTGTGTATTATTTTTTTTTTGCTGATATTTTGTCCGTCTGCATCAGGGTAACAAAAGAAGCTTTGTTATAGAAAATAATCTTGTTTTGTAGTGTTACAGCTTTAAATCAACTTATCGTTGAACGAAGCCACTACAAACAGCCACTACACTGATAAATTAAATCTATTTTTGTGAACACTCTCATTTCTGACCTTGGAAGAGAAGTGAGCCCTCTTTTACTGTTAGTTGCTGCATGAACTAAACAGAACGTGTCCAGTCATTTTCCATAAATAAACCTTTATGTAAATGGAGTTATCAGATCTACATTTGCCGAGACCTGCTGGGCTACACTGATCATGCATACGATGTGAAATTAAATATTAAGTGCTCCAGGCTTGTATGGACTACCAAGACAGTGCCTACAGTCTGACATGTGAATTTTCAGAGGATTTTAAAGATCTCAGCAAAAGTTGGTCATGCTTATGCTGGTGTAGTCTAAGGTCACCAGACAGACTTGGGCGTAGCTGCGACCCTCTCTACTACAGCTGCTGTTGGATTAGTGCCAGCCAGGCTGACTGTGGTGTGGTTTTATTAAAATAACAGCAGCAGAATAAGAAGCCACATTCTCCATGAAACTTAAACGGCCTCTAGAGTCATCAGTTGCTTTTTTTCCTTTTTTAAATTCATAACTCCCCAGGAATCTCTAGCGGAGAACAGGATATTGCCCCGACTTTAAGTATTTACCATCCATCTAGGAGCAGAGCTTAGAAAATACTAGGAATTAGATTTTGTCTAATAAAGGCTGCCACTAGGGAAACTTACAGATATTAAAACTTAACTTTCCATTAATGATACACTGCTTTTTAGAGTGGGGATGTTTGACATGTAGCGATACAAAAGGAACATAAAGCAACCCTTAAATAGCAGTTTAGATTTTTTTTTCCTCCATTTTTTTCTTTGACTATGTCTCACTTTCACAATATGGGCTTTACAGGAGGACAGAGCTGCATGGAGTCAGGAAGCCCAGCAGGGTGGCCAGAGCAGCAAGAGAATGGCTCATATTTTACTAGTGGAAAAAACCTTTCAGTGAATGGGCATTTCATTGCAACTTAAGATGTGTATTCCTCACCTACAGCAACTTCCACCACATTCCCTTACTACTCCCTCCCTACATATACTGTAGCTACTTATCAGAATGGCTGCAAGGTAAAATAAAATAAATAAATAAATAAAAACACATTCATGGGCAAAGTAATGATTAAACAACACAACAGGGAGACTCACAACTTCTGACGGAATCTGCGAGAGATTCTCGATCCAGAGAAACGTCCCTCTGAGTCTCCTGCATCTGAGAAATGAACGAAACATGTATCTGAAGATCTATGGCTAATTTCAGTTTTTTTTTTAAATCAAATATTTTCTCATAGAGTCTGGGGACTTTCTCCTCCTTCACTTTAATGTATGCAGAAGGAATGCATGCTTACCTTAATATGCTTTTTGAGGTATTCAGCTCTGCTCATGAGGCTTTTAATCTGATGAGATACAAAATTCCAATAAATTTGGTAACAGATACACAGTTACAACAGAGGCTTTTGTGCTTAGTGGGTTTCATTTAAACACGCTTCTGCTCAGGATTTTAACTGTGCCTGCAGCCTGAATCCAGAAGCAAGATTGTTAGTTAAAATATAAACCATCCTATAGTAGATGAGATATCAGATTTTCATGGTTCCTAGACTTCAGCGATCCACTTTTTCTCTGTTTTTTAATGGAAAGTTTTCTGGTAGGCAGGTGTTTTGCCTGAATCCTGGTGGTGATGAGTTTTTAAAATCAGACCACCATCCATTTTTTCCCCAATACTTTTATTATCAAATGACGGTAAAACAAAACACATTAGTATAACCGTCAGCTGTAGTTTGAGGTTAATTGTGCTCAGTACTACACCACAACCAACAAATCACTGAGCATAACACTAGTAATTCTCTGACAGCTTCTAGTATGACCATGTAGTTTCATTGTTTTATTGTGACTTCATTGCCTTTAAGTGAAGTATGAAGATGGTTTATTGTTTTGTTTTTTTGTTGCGTAATATGAATTTTATTTTTTACTCTACACTATGGTGTTTTCATGCAGCAAAAAACAAAACAAACAAGCAATAAATCCTGGATGCACGATGGCAAAACCTGAAATAAAACAGTTCAAACCGATCATGTCTACAACTTGCAATTTCTATTTTTTGAAAACATTTCATATGGCACACACGTGAAAGCGGTAACTGCTGTCATCAGAAGGCTCGAGGGTGCTCTTTACTGTGGTAATCAGTCCTGTGGCGATCATGAAGGTTCTTGGCTGCACCTAATACCTAGTTGTACCCCCGGTTTGTCACAATTTAAAGCCAGCTCTCTCGGGTCTTACTGGAGTAACATCTGAGGGTTGTAATGACGGGAGACCTAAATCGATGACGTCTGTAATGTCCCCTTAAAACACCAATCTTTGGAGCCAAATAATCATTCTGACCACAGGTTTTTAGTATCCGGCTCTGACCCCAACCTTATGTAGCCACAAAACTTTAATCACAATCCCTTTAATCACCAACTACAATAAATGTGGAACAAATCTACACGAGTAAGCAAAGTATATGGGGCATGCTGATAACTTGCAGAATTTTTTATTACCAACAAAGGCTGCAAGACAAAGAGATCCCATGTATGCTCAGCCATAATGACACTATGTCAACATACACTGGCTAGATCCAAGCTATGACTCACTTACTGAGAAGCCAGAATATTGAATTACAGCTTTGAGAGACCGAAGTGTGCTCAACAGTAGATATGAATGCACATGGAGGCCAGCCATGGCAGCATGTGTTGGCTTTTTTAGGTTCTCACATACACACATGCTTTCAATCTAATACCCCAAACCCGCCTCCCTAATGCTGCATTAGATTATTACAGCCGCAGCTGAATTTACTTAAGACAAGCACCCATAAAACTTCAAATAGGGAGGTCTACACGGCCCATTCACCCCCACCCCCCCGCCTTTCTTTTTTTGGCTTTGTTGGTGAAATATGGTTTTCTGTTGTTGGATCAGTTTCTGGATTAACAATCTTCACAAAAAACAAAATACCCCGGAGCTTTAACAACAGACATACACAACACCTTGTCAATTCAGGAATCCAGGATCCTAATTCCCCAAAGTTACAGTAAGCAATCTTACAGGCTTGCAGAATTTAGGGTTTTATTCGGGTATGTTGAGGATGTTGGAAAAACATGGCTATTATTCCCCTCGGGTTCTTGCAAGTGCAAATAAATAAATGGATGCTGACCTTCTTGACATTTTAGATTAATTACATCCCCACATTTTTAAAACATTTTTAGCTGACCGACTTTAAAGTTGACATTACTGATTTGCAACAGAGGCTGGAAAGCAAGGTTGTTATCAAGCTGTAGTTTTTGACACTAAGGGCCAGATTTACTAAATAGAGCAAAATAGCATTGACCGCAATCCCTAAAAAGACCTCACAGGTGTCATTAGTTTTTTTACAAAGGCGATTTGGTGTTAAATATCGACATAGCGGTAAACTGTGTGTCACAAATGTTAGGTAAATCAGTTTGCATGCTTGATTTACATATTTTCCTCCCTACATTTTGCACTTCAAAAATGAAACTTACAGAAACAGGGTCAAGTGCAAAAATCTCAGAGTTCCCACCTCGAACACACAATGTTGTCAATGCAGTCGCTCTGTAAATACATTTGGGACTCAAAAATGAAATGAATATGCCAAAAACTGCAGTGCCTGAAGTGGATTATAAAAACCAATGGTTGTCATTCATAGTCTATGAATGAGAGGGGTCGTGTGACACATTGGTAATATAAGATATCCAATCACCTGCGTGGACAGTGATCTATTGATATATTACAGGAAGTATAGATGATGAATTACATTATGTGTTTTTTACCAAAAAACAAAATTGCATTTGATGAGTGGAAAAAATGCTTGCAGGTCATGTGGAAGGTAATCAGCTGAGGTAGGAGATTGTCGTTCCTGCTGTGAGCACTCGACCAGAATCCCTTCCTCACACACTCACCTCGCTGTGGAGCAGCTCCCTCCTGCGGCCTTGGGGCTCGGCTGGCTCGGAGAAAAAAAAGACATAAGAATAATGAGGAGAGGAAGGGAGCAGAGGAGTCCAATACCTAATCACTTTGTTTGTTCTGGGAGAGGTCAACTACAAGACTGGATTTCACTAGTGAGGGATCGTTTCTAATGTAGGCCCGTGTTTTCACCAACCATCATCTGAAAGAAAAGACTTACAAAAAATGGAGAGAGATGAGGAGTAAAAAGAGGAGTTTGTGGTGGTTAGGCATGATGGGAAGCTGTGTGGCAAAGCGCTCTTAGACGGTCAAAGAACCAATTTTTTCCCCTGACTGTACTCCTCATGGTATCCTCTGCCACAACAAGGCTCCCTGACACTGGAGAGAGAAGGTGTTTGGGATTGCATTCACCAACCAATCACCCAGTATAGAATGACAAACCTAAGAAAAAGCTATCAGCGTTATTCTATACACTTGTAAAGATTTTCTTCAGACAGCTTTAGAAACTAACATCCATTCAAGTTAAAAAAAATTGACCAGATTTGTTTCCAAAAGCAGTATCTGAATGCTTAGAGCTCTTGTCTATTAGAGAGATAATAGTTTTTGTTTGTTTCCAGTGTGTAAACACAAATAAGTGAAGTGTTCTGTCTGAATGGGAAGCAGATGGCAAGGCTTTCATACCACACACAGGGTGCTGGCACGGGTCTCATCCCAGCTCAAAGCCACATCTGGATCACTCTATTCCACCTCTTCCATTGGGCTGATCTTCCAGATGAGCTCATGAACCCAGCCTAATGGACGCCAGGCCACAGAGAGAGTCACTGGAGTCTTTTCTGTTACTCTGTTTGTCGGTTGTATTAAGTGTCCCCATCTCTCTCCAAGTCTGTGGTTTCACAGTCTCTTGTGTTTCACCCTTTCAGATTACCTTTCACTCTCCCTCAGTCACCCTTTCTTTGCATCCACCTCTCTAAAAGACAGTTTGTCATGTTTAGTGTCTTTTCTCTTTACTCACTCTTCAAAGTCTTTCCCTTGAGAATCATTTTCCCTTCAGCTATTTCTTGACCTAGCTATACCCTCAACTCTAACTGAATTTCCTGAACTCCGACTCCTAGCCTACTCATTATTCCCCCACTTTACATAACTCCAAGTGCCAAGCTGCCTTTTAAAACTATTTTCTTCAAAATCTTTCTTATTTTTCTCTCTCTAGTAACAAATGTTTGCAAACACATGGACAAAGCTGCTACAGTCTCAGTAAGCAGAGAAAGTACGAGATACAGGACTACAAGATGGTTTTATTGTCTTTGGTGAGACTTCACCATTCCCTATGCTTTGGCGCTTTAGCTTACCTTAAGAACCGGTGAAGTGGCTCAGCAGCCAACATCTGTAAAAATGTGAATAACTGATGTTGCAATGAAAATAAATGCATTCGTCTACCTGCTAGTGCCAACAGTAGTTCTCCTAAACACTGCTGGTACATATCCAGAGCCTCAAGGTCATCTGATCCACTCTCCTCCTATACAGGATAGTTTAAGAGAGGCATAAATTATTGAAGCCCGTCAACCAAGTAACTAAAAACTAACTAGTACCATCACCACTACTACTACTACTATGACACATTTATTCCCTTCTTGTTGGCTTCTGAAACAACAGACAGAAAACTGAAAAAAAAATATTTGTTTGGTTCACAAATGAGCTTAAAAGATGTGGTTTGGACATCAATCTAAGAGAAGATTTGGTTTTTTACTCTTCCAGTTAGGTCTTATTCTTCATTATATTGCCTTTACTTCACTGTGCCTTTGTGTATAACTACAGCATTGTCATCATCCAGCAATAAACCCATCTAACCTTAGCAATGGCAGTAGAGGCCATTTCCAAAGCAGCTAGCAGACGTGGCTGGTCTTTAGACATTTCTGCAAAGGAAGAAAAACAGAAAACTGCTTTGCGTTGCTGCTGAATTTAGATGAACACACAGCAGATCTCATTCTACTGAAACATATGCAGTACTTTGAAATTGGCATGAAATCTTGCTGTATCTTATGACAAACCGTATTGTGGACATAGTAGTTTAGTCATATATTTGAGTCATTTTTTAAGCTTCAGACTGAAGAAGCTTCTCAGATGAGAGGTGACACGTCTTCAAGAAACCTAAAGAAGCCCAGACACTTTTCTTTCCAAGCTCCTTAGACTACGATGACCTGGATGACTCAACCCCTAAACAGACATTTCACCTCCAGGACAAAGAATAATTAATATTTTTTTTCTGCTAATACTGATTAAAGTTTTACATATTTCATCTTTGCATGTTTGCTATTCTACAAAAACCCACTTTGAAGTAAACATCCGATTATTTGATCTAAGTTAAAAGAAAAATGATACACAGTGTGTGGCTAAACAAGGCTCAAGTTTGATTCATAGTGCAGCATTAAGTGAACCTGGACCTCACAGACATGTTGCTTGAATGAAGGCTGCAAAGACTGGTGTGTGGCCTTTGTAATAATGTGTGATGTAAACATAGGATATTGATTAACAAGCACAGTGCTTATGTAAAACAACATATAACGGGATACATCTAGCTTGGGAGCCATGTGGTGCCCCAGCCTCTGCCCGGAGATGCATGCTTTGTTTCCTTACCTCGGAGGATGTCCCTGGAAGTCCGCGCCTGCTCAAAGCTCAGTCTGTTGTCCGAAGCTACCAGGGCTTTGAGCTCCTCAGCTCTGGACACATACTGCCTGACCTGTGGAAAGGCCTCTTACATTGACTTAACTTAATTGCATCAACCACAACATATGGTTCTCATGCTCTCTATACACACATATGGTATTCATAAAGAAGAATTCATTACAAGTGAGAGCCACTGGATTATAGGGGAAAAAAAGACCAACTCAAAATAGAGGGCAATCCACATGTGAATGTGAGGACTGTTTTCAGGCCTACCTTTTGCCTGAGGGCCTCTTTACGTTGACAATTTGTTTCATCTGGGGAGGGCAAAGAAAAGAGACGTATTGGTTTTTCATTTATTGAGTTTCCTTTGCCAGATTATTGTGTTGGAACAAAGACAGTGCATCACAGTGGGCCTTAAGTCATAGACAGGATATTAAAGTGGTTGTTGCTCTTACAATAAATAGCAGGGACAAAGTGCTCAAGAGCACTGCAGTAAAGGGAGAGTGCTGCGGACCTCTCCCCCTCCTGGTCCTTCTGAACAGCCTGTAGGACCAGCTCTTTCTGAAAATAAAACAAAACATGGTATCACTGACTGGAAAGGAATACAAACGTCTATTCATTATTACCACACAGGGAAAGTATGTTTACAGATCTACTAACACATGTATAAAAAGTCAGTCACATACAAAATTTTTCTTGAAAACTATTCCTAATCTCTTACCGCTTTCACTATACTTTCTGCACTTGGCATGTGCTCCATATCCACAAAAGGATGGGTGAAGAACTCTGCAAAGGTAATCCGGGCATCTGGATTTCTCTCCAGCAGACGCAACAGAAGGTCTCTGCAGTCCTTGGATACCCTGGCCCCAGGAGGGAGCTGATACAAAACATAACCTTATTGCATTGCATTCAATCGGCAGGGCGATACAAGGAAAAAGGACAGCCCATTGTTGCCACAGACCCTCTGGTCTCACATTGCTACTTTCTGTCAAAAGATGACCTTTAAACTCTCTGTGTGAATCCCTGGATAATGGACCATGTGCTAATGCAATCCATTAAATCTAAGCCTAATGTTTGATTCAAGAATCCAAGTGTCTTGAAAGTCCTCCAACATTAAAGTGCACGGATCTCGGACACCCCAGTAGCCCATCACGTACAAAGGGTTTCATTACTGTCATGGGACCTTTTCTGCACGTCATCCCGCCCCTCTTTCCCCTTTTCTTGTCTCCATTAAAAAAAAGGGTAAAACAAGCACATGTTGTCTTGATAATAATTCTAATTTTAAGCCTGATGTGGTTTGTGCATGTAGCAAAAAAAATAGGACAGAGACACAAATAGAGTTATTAGTTACTTAGCCATTTAATTAAATAATTTTCTCTCTCTCTTTTTTAAGAGATCACAAGCTCTTGTTTGCTGTATGTAAACAGAGATTTCAGTCCCAGACTGCTCTCTTAAATCAGAATTTGTCAAACTGTGGGGTAGACCACAGAGCCACTGCAGGGGAGGACGGATGAGAAGGGTTAAAATATGGAGTGAAGCTAAGAGAGGATAACATTTATTTAGGGAATAAACAAACATAAGTTTACTTATGCTGCTGTCCTGATGTTTGTTTTACTAAAATGCATCTGGTATCTTTTATTATTTCTTATCATTTAAAGGGTCATGTTCTTCAGACATGTCAGATTGTCTTGTTGTATGGGTGATTTAAGAGGACCGGTCATGTTTCAGTAGAGCTTTAACCACTAGAGTTTGCCATCTAGTGGTTAAATCCAGTACATGGTAGAAAAATACTTGAAACTGTATCCTAAGGAGCTGTAAGGAAAAGGCGTCTGGACTTCTTTAGGTTCTTCTTTAGGTCTTCTCCAAGCACGACATTCCAGTTTACTTCAGACCCAGCAACACACTCAGGCAAAAACTGGTTCATCCCAAAGACAAAACTCCCAAACACAAACTCAACAACGTGGTGTATGCTGTTCAGTGTAGCGAGGAATGCCCAGACCTCTACATTGGTGAGACCAAACAGCCACTGCATAAACGCATGGCACAGCATAGAAGAGCCACCTCTACGGGACAAGACTCTGCCGTCCATCTGCATCTAAAGGACAAAGGTCACTCTTTTGAGGATGCCAATGTTCACATTTTGGACAGAGAAGACAGATGGTTTGAAAGAGGAGTGAAAGAAGCCATCTATGTCCACTGTGAACGGCCATCTTTGAACAG
>VUQR01009889.1:43325-68890 GCA_015108515.1 Hemichromis elongatus | reverse complement strand
CCCCCTTTTTTTCCCCCCCCCCCCCCTTTTTTTTTTTATTCCCCCGCCCTGAACATTGCTCACATTGCTGTTCCCTGAAGCTTGAAAGCACAACATTTCTCAGCCAGCAACTCCCACTGGGACTAAAGCCCAGAGATGGAAATGCAAAGGATATGTTTTATTGGACAGTTGCAGACAAATAAATCTAAATATGTATTTTGGTCATGTTTGTGTGCCGACTGCATCCTGAGGGAGTTGAAATGATTATATGACATAAATAACAGCGCGGTAGCATGATATTAGGTCACATGTTTACACACACAGACCTAAGGTCAGGGGGAAGAAAAAAAAAATTCAAACACTATTTCTCTTCTTTGAAAGTGAACATTGTTTGGTTGCATGCATACTGTACACGTTGCTAGGAGCCATGCTTCCTGGTGTGCGCTGACTATTAATGAGAGATGGAACCATACAGTCAGGTAAAATATACATACTTAAGTGGATAAAAGTCATAGCTCTGCTGAAGCCTGCCAGCGAGGCACAAATCAACCTGTCCAGCGCGGAGGGAGACGGTGGGTCACCCTGAATGAAATGGTTTAGGCTCACTGATCTGCATGAAGGAAAGTCGATGGGAGGTGTCGATGAGAGGGCAGGCGGGGACTCCTGCAATCACATGTCCTGTGATTGACACGGCCTAACCTCGGGGCTGTGTGAGATGTCAGCATAGTGCAGCCCCCTCTAATACGGCCTCATGTTTCACAGTGAATTATAGGCGAAGCATCTCTTTTACTATGTCGTTTCATAGCAACATTACAAACTTTCATTTAAATTTAGTAGATTAAAAATAAAACATGAATCTTGCTCTACTTAATAATATGGAATTGTGAAAATATAACAAAAAAAAAAATCCAATTGTACGTCTTATTTTTCTTGTTTCTTGGCCTGCGTTGAAATCATCGCTCTCTCAGTTGACTATGCTTATTAGTATTGGCATATCCACTCTGATTGATGATCTACTTCCTCTGAGTTTTCTGTTAAGTTGATGAAAAATGTCATCTCTGTTGCCTTTACAGTGTTTCAATCAGAATCTTGTTTTGTAATTTAAATTATACAGAGCGAGGAAAAATACAAATTTAAAACATGCTGGTGTGGCATTGCTTAGCTATTATTCAAACTATTAAACACTATACATCTGTTATAGCACACACTTCTGTAATATATTTGTCGAACAATATGTTTTAATTAAATGTTGGCTTGTAATGCGCTTCATTTTTTAGATGAAATACTAATATTTGTAAAAAATCCTTCCTCTTTCCTATTTCTCAATACTCTCCTATGATAACAAAGAATAAAAAAAAAAAAAAAACCTGGGCGCTCTAACTTCCTCATCCCACGCAGTGTCTTTGAAGGTAGAGCAAACTTGAGAAAATAAAAGTGGCGGCCTATGGCAAACTGCACTTCAGAGAATTCAGCCCCTTTTTCTTTCTGCCACATGTGACAAGTGAGCCATGCAGCTTTGCAGAATTATATATCTCTGTGTCTAATTATTTCTTTTCAAGTCCATACAATAAAAGACTGCGTGCTTTTCTCTTCTCGGGGCTAGGATAGCGGGAGGAGTGCCCTCCGAAATATTCCCTCTCATGGCTCTGACATGCACATCTGTCTGCACGTCATCGTTGCAACTTTCTAGACGTCTTTGGTTTTAATGAAAGAGATCTAGGAGCTACAAATGCAATAGGTGATGCGATGACACATTTCAATTCCTATTGTGCAAATAACACCTCTCAGACTTTCTTTTAATCTTTATTATTCACTGATTCACAGTTCAAACAGCGATGAAGATGTCAGACAATTGCCCTTCAAAACAAAGCGCACACACAGGCTCTATTGTAACATATGTGCGTTAGATAGAATTACCTGTGCACAACAATGGGCAAAAATGTTGCAGTGTTGAAACTATTTGCATTTTAGAGCCAAAGTCCTTCAAGATATTTGATGCTGAGTAAAAAATATTGCTTTTTCATTGCATTCCCGTTTTGTTGAGTTCCACTATATTTCTTGCACTGAAAGGCTGCTGAGGAGAAATTCTTCTGCTGCAGTGCGGTCACAAGGGGGTAGCATTGACACAGTTGTTTAAGCCCTTTAACAGGCAGCCCAGCAGCAGGACAAACTGCCTTTGATGTAATTGAGGTCTTAGACCTCTCAGAAAAGCATATATTGGTTTGTATGTGGAAATGTTCAAGGAACAATGGATTTCCATAAGTGGATGTAAAATCGCATTTGGAGCATCCTCGGCATGCTAACCACTCTCTAAACAATAACAAAAAGGAATCCTTCAGGATGTGATGGGTAATTCCAAGGCACTTACAGCCTGGAAATGTAATGGAATGTAGCATTGGGATTAAATGTGTGACTAAAGATACAGACCAGACTAGTTTTAGGTACTTCCCGGGGTAATTCATTCAAATAAATTAGTAGATATTCTCAGCTCAGTACAGCAGTGTTATACATCCTAATAGAAGTAAGTAAGCAGTATAAAAACGTGTCTTTTTTTTGTCTCTTTTTAAATGAATTATAAAAAGTTGTATTTTTGTCAGTGATTTGAATTTTTAACCCCCCTCCCCCGACATGATTTATTTTATTCTACTTTTAAAATATATATATATATCTATATATATATATGTATGAAAGCAGGTTGAAATATAACCTCCAGCCTGTATGGATTAACCTGTTAATTATCAATCATTCCACGGCCACACAAGAATTCCTCTAACTAACATTTTTGTCTATCCATCTTATCATCCAAAGTAATACTTAAGAGTACGACTGTGGCAGGGACTCATAAATAAAGGTTACCTATTTACATATTCAGTTTATCATGGATATTGCATACTCTGTACATAAAAATTCAAATGCAGTGTTTATGAAATATGATCATGCAGCAAATGTGAGAAGACACAGAGCACAGCCCATTCATACACAGCGAGGATTTAGTGCAAGTGATTAATAAAGAATGAAAGAGACATTAGAACCGAGGAAATTAAGTCTTGCTCAAAGGACCTAGTCACAGAATATATTCAAAGTAAACTTCTGTTAAAGTATATATATAAATATATACAAATATATATATATATTTTTAAAAGCTCAGACTAAAATTGTTATTTGACAGCCTTTACATCAGAGCCTCAGACGGGTTTATATAAAGCCGGTGACATATTCAAATGTATCTGTTTTAGACACAAATAAAGACATTTGAAGAAAAAAAATCTCTTCCGTTGTAAATTTGTTCCTATGTGGTCTCCTTCTCTACAGTGTGATTTAGCACAAGTAAAACAGAAATCCTCTCTATTAAAAACGATTGCATTTCTATGTTGCTAAATCATTCGAGTACAATATGCGTGTATCCAAAATAAAGGGAAAAAAAAATCTTTTAACTGCTGAAGGACTGAATCCATGCACTCAACTACTCAAACTATAAAGCAAAAAGCTGTTTGGTTTGTACTTAAAGCGACCGTGAGAGAGGAGTAATGGCATAAAGGAGCAAATACTGTGCAGCAAGTGTCTCATCTCTTCTCATGAACTAGTTAACCTGAAAGAATACGATCTACAAATGTGTTTCAGCAAAAGCAAATTACCTGGGTTTTGTGGAGGGGAACTAATCTCTCCAAGCATGACACTGGACAGGAAAGGCCTCTTACTGTTATTATGATGTGTCGGCTTGTGTTAGATGGAGGGCCTTGATGGCCGCATCAGGAAGGAGCATCGAAGCCCCTCTACCATGACAGCGCTCTGATGGATGTACGGGTGGTGGAGGGGCAGGGAAGATGGAGGTTAGAAACCTAGAGATGAGCAGAGGAAGGAGGGTGATAGAGGTGGAGTGGGGGTTAGATACAATAGTAAATACCTGCAAATGCGGCACATTAGCAGTAGTTGCAGATCCAGAGAGGACATTAGCATGCGCGATGAAGCTTTCTGTGGGACAGGCCATCTTCAAAACAAAATAAAGGTCCCGTGTGGTGAATTTTCAAAACCTATTTCTTGTGACCTGCGATGATTTGTTCCCCTATATGGCGCAGACCGATGATAACAGCCCATTTAAAAGCAATTTAGCAAATCAGAAATTCTGTGTGTCAAAGTTTGACACATTTTTCAATATTCCATAAAGTGGATTCTTGGCATTAAAAGATGCAAAAATAAAAAATTTGTAATGAATTGAAATTATTTTGAGAAAGGAAAATTTAAAAAAGAAACAACAAAACATGCTATGCTTGCAACGCATAGATAGCAGCTTAAATTGCAATCCTGTGAGATCCATGAACCTCTAAAACTTTTTACAATCTAAGACAAACAGCTAATCTTTACTGTAGCCCCCTTATTTGGCTTGAGAAATACGTGTTTTTTTAACCCATAAAGGAACAAATCATCAAATTATCATGTTTTATTACAATTGAGACTTTTCCCATAGCAGCATCACAAGACACTACCTGCAAAAACTCCAAGTGTGCATCATTAATCTGCTTATTTTTTGCCACAACATTCAGTAGCAGCTTTGTTATCGTATGCTGGTGGAGTAGAAGCACACTAGACAGGTAGGTACTTGTTGGTGTATCACAATGTTGTATTGTTTTCCCCCCCTTCATCTGAGTGTGCTCACAGCTGGGGGTATCTTGCACACAGTATCCATACTAAAATATTAATAGCCAGTTTTCTTCCATGTCAGCAGCTTGTAATTTGATTTCTGGTTAAGAAATGGAGTTTTGGGTGGCAGATCTCCCGGTAAACACTGGTCCCTAAGTTCCACCTCGACTTGCTCCTTTTGGGTCCCGCGAGGCGGTGGCTTGGGGGAAGACATGGTGCTTCTCCTTGGCCTGGTAAAGACTGGAGGTGCCAAGACACAGCGGGACAGGTGTTTGGAGCTGCACACAGGGGAGTCTCACCAGGCTGCAGTGCCTGGCCTACATCCATCTTTGTACCTGGGGAGATAAATGGAAAAACGTGACCCAAACAGTCCAACATCACAGCCATGGCAGGAACGTGTTCTAACAATTGGGAGTTGGGAGGCTTTCCCATATCATTACTAAAAACGAGGCACACGCTGCAATTAATTCCCCGCCTAAATAAATGTCTGCTGCTCGCAGCATACCTCGCCGTGGCAACAGAAATAGATTAATAGTCCGGAATATAAAGAATAATCTTATTTGGCGCTGCGATATATAAAGTGGTCTTCAATGCTTGGCTCATTTCTTGATCAACATTTTTTGTCATCTTGCAAACCCTACTTTTTTTTTTTTCTCCAGCCTTTATTGTATAAAATGGTGTGATCTTTCCACTGCCCTTTGTCTTGGAAGAAAAATTAAATCTCATTTGCATTACCACGTCTAAATGTCAGCCACCGATATTTTGTTAGACATTAGTAAAGCTGGCAGCGAGAGGCGCTGGATAATTGCACTCAGCCTAGCAGAGGGATTTACATAATTTCAGATAGCAATTAAAGAATCCTTGGGAATTTTCTTCCTGGCCTCTCTCTCTCTCTCTCCAGCTCACTTCTACAACAGTACAAAAGAAGCATTCGTTTACATTAAGCTCCATGCTCCTTGCTGTTCATTTGCATGAAATTAAAGGTTTTCATGATCTTGAACAGCGGGGTAACATTTAAAATGCTGTTTTAAAGCCTTCACCTTGGAATAATGAAACGCTTCTATTTTTTTCTTTTCTTTTTTTTCTTTTCTTCTTTTTTAGAAGGCAGTGGGAGTTCATTGACTGCCTGTCCACAGCAAAACTTTCTCGTTTCCCATTCAGTCATACAATATAACTCGGTAATGTTTTAATTAATTAAAAATACAACTTTTCTCTCTTTTTCCAAGGTTCCTCTTTCTCTTTAATCTAAACGTGCCTCGCTACCATCATCCCGCTCCTCTCCCGTTAATAAGGCAAAAATTAGATTCAAAATTTCTTGCCATACATCCAGTAACAACTAAACATACACCGCAATCTGTCTTGTGCCTCTATGTTCCAGAATAAATTGATGCATGGACTTTTGCCAGTGCTGCAAAGATAAACGTCTCATGTACAGTATCTTTAATTAGGTCCCTATGGGTCCCTGTGTTATCTGCCACGCTGATTAGAATGAACATTAACTTGCTTTAGCCCCGAGTCTGATAATATGCAACTGCGTGTGGTGACAGGAGTGCAAAATCCAATCGGACGTCATTTCGTAGACAGCACATTCGACCACTGTTCTTGAACATGTGATATTTTTCTCCATACGCGACTTCCGTGTTAGAAGCCAAAGCCAGATTGCTTTAAATCCTCCACAAATTAATGGCGTAGCCTGGATGACATATTTGATATGATTATAGATCATCAGGATTTGTTAAACCGCACTCTCTCCTCTTGGGAGGTCTGCGGCTCAGCAGTCCAGTGTGTATACTTTCCTTAACAACACTTGCGAGTTTGCCAGCTCTTCCTTTTGTGTTTAATCTAAATATTATCCGATGAAACGGAAACGCCACCACGATAATCTAAAAGAAAGGAAAGGGGAGAAATGAAATCTTGAAGAATAGTAGTGCTTTGTTAAGACAAAAAAGCTTTGTCACAGAGCTTAGAAATAAATACAAAGCCTCATCAGAACAATACCCTTCACACTTCTTCCTTGATTCCCCTTCCATCCTTAAAGGCATCACAGAACATTTTCACACTAGTCGTCCCACCGCTGTGAAATAAATTGTGACAGTAACTCAATATGAAGTGAAATAGCTGAGAAAGCCTTGAGTTCACTTGCGCTGACAGTGCTGTTTAATTCCATCTTGTGCCAGCCTGACATTTCTGCTGCCACTAAATATTAAACATGTGTACCCGTTTCATTTGCATCTGGTAATGAGGTGGGAGACAGCGCCCAACTGGTCAAGCCTCTCTCTCATAGTAGCGCGTTTCTGCTAGCTCCAACACAGCCACACGGGCAAGGGTAAACCAACAGAAATATTTAGAGGAGAAGGGGGATGAGGCAGAGCGAAATAGGAAAAAAAAAACCCCGAAAGGGTGGGTGAGGATGGTCAGATAGTGAAGGATAGAGCATCATTGTGTGTGTATCTGTGTGTGTGTGTGTAGGTGTGTGTGTGTGTGTGCTCTCCAGAATTCAGAAAACCAGTCTGAAATGACCCCAGCTCTCGAGCAGTGTCTGCTTTGGCTGACATTTCTCCCTGAATCTTTTAAGATGCATTCCTTGCTGCAAAATGCATTAGAGGAGAGAGGAGAAACAGAGGCACAAGAGAAGAGGGTTAAATGTGATTGCTCTAAATGTCATCACATCTTCATAATGCAATATATATTCATGATCTGGCAGTCCAGGAGGGAAAACATCACAGTTGTGCTCTGTAATTCAAGTGTTTTACCCCAATTTTGATTCACGATGCAATTCCGGCCAGACATTTCAAACCAGGACATGCATCAGTTTTTAGGCATTATACATTTGGTTGGACTAGTGTCATCTCAGGTGGATGTTGTGTGATGTCGGGGTTATTGAAAAGGCACTAGAATGCTGACAAAATAAGCAGGTTAGGGCTAGCCTTACCTATATAGCAGTTCCTTTATCTTTGAAACTGGCACAAGCATTCCAGTAGGAGGCCTGAAGTTGGAAAAATCCCAGGTTCCCCTGACTCTAATGATTATGAGGAATGTTTCCTTTTTACTATTGTTAATCAAGCTAAGCCTCCTCTTAGCACAGTGGCTTAGCATGTTTAGCTAAGTGTTTTGATTCCATCTGTTTCCCTGGCTAGCTAGCTAGGTCGCTATCAAGCTATGCTAAAAACAAAGTTACATTAATTTACTCCTTCTTGAATAACAGCACTAATTAAAAGAGTCACATCAGTGTTGGCGTTTGTGGATATTTTTAAATTAATTCGGTTACCAGGCCTTGTATTAAAACTTCTGCTCTAACTGTTAAAAAGTGTCATCTCATCTACTTTCTTTACTAATTTCACTGCAGCTGTTTTTGCTTTTCACTGCATCTACTTTAGCGATTAACTTCATGAACATGTTTTCAACTTCACAGATTTCTATTTATTTGGTGTAAAAATACTATGCAGTTATTGCCATAAAACCCTGTGAGCTTCATGTGGCTTCAACATTAAGTTAGAATTGTAATTGTGTATCCATCCCTGAATGGGCCTTTAAAATACATAAAGTTCAAGAACAGTTGGACAAGATATCACCTGCTATACAATAAGTAAGAAAGCCCAGATATGTGCTCTGGGCTGCTGATCAGATGGTGTAAGCATTAGGGTGGCTTCACTTTGAGTTTTTTTTAAATCAGTCCTTCAAGTTGACACAGAGTCCCGCTGAACCATTTGTGCTTTCAGGGGTGTAAAATCTGAATGCAGAGGTTTTTGAAACATACCAAGGCTTCTATTTAGGATTAAAGTAATTTATAAAAACAAACAAAAACACACACACAAAAAGACATGCAATGTAGCCATGTTCACAGTAAACACATTTGCATTTTTAAGTGTGCAGAGCATTAGAAACTTTTGTATTTCAGCTGCTCCATGTAGCAAAAATTAGTATGATTAGTAAAAGTACAAAATAAAAATAAATATAAATATAAATTATATAAATATAAAAATAAAATGAAAAAACTCAGTATAAATACTTATATATAATAATAACACCAGACTGTACATAATTTAAGTACATTTATTTTTTCACCACTGCAAATTAAAACAAACTGCAAAATTAGAAAAAAAGAAAACTTTTCATTTCTTTTATATTAATTTGATCTGCTAAATATATTTTACTTTCATGCCTTTACATGATACCGACTCTGTATTGAGCTGCTCGGTGTTTAGGACAGAAAAGCAAGGTTTTCTGATGCAGTCGAAATGAAAGCGCAATATTTCCTTTCCTCTGTCAGTCTCACACACTGACAGCGATCCGCCACAACCAGTTTGAAAAGAAATCAACACCAGAAAGAAGAAACTTTACACATTCGTTTTACGTGCATGATTTCTTATGCATGGTTTCACCTTTTTATTTGTTTCTAGTGTGGAAAAGCGGTGTATTCCTGTCATTGCCCTGTTCAGCATACCGCTGTGCAACATTTAAAGTTTAGATACATTGTACCTCTCTATGTGGGCTTGTGTTATAGTATGTATCAGATATGTCCCAAGAAATCAAACTTTGATCAAAACCAAAGCTGACTGTCAGTGAGAAACAGGGAAATATCAAAGAGCTTACAGTAGAAAGGTAGAGGCGCTTGAAGTTGGATGCATGTGTGTGTGTGTGTGTGTATTTGTGTGCGGTTATGGGGGCTTCCCACTTCTTGTTAATTTTCTTCCGTTAAGCACATTCAGCATTCAGTCATGGAGATTTGTGTCCACTCTCGGGCCTCCGGTGGGACTGCGTGTCCTGAGGTTTACTGTTGCTAGCTTGTCATGTCCACGTCAACAGCACTTATCGCCTTCTGTCTGAGCGCTGAGATATTTCCCAGGCATTTAGCTGCCTGTTTGTCTTCTCTTGATTTCCCCTCCAAATCTGTCACATATAGTCTTCACCTGACACCTCACAGAGTGTTCTTCTCTCAAACACTGTCAAAACAGGGAGATCCAACAGAGAGAGATAGCAGCAGGGAACCACAGATTGCCAAATGTTATACACTGATGAGGTACTGCAAATAATGACCTGTGTAGGCAAAACGGTCTGGGATCGTTTGCTTCATCAACACGCCGACTGCTATCCAAATAAGAAAAAATGAACAGTTTGTGTTCACAGTTTTGGTTTTGCAGTTCTTCTGGGCTCCGAAATATCAAGTGCTGCTTTATGCACATTGTCCTCTACATCGATACCAGCGAGCCCAGAGTTTTCACATCACTAAGACTTTCTCTGTCCCTTTATTTCTTGGAGTAAAATCACTGGCATAAAAACAATGCACTTCACAATGAAGGCCTGGCTCGGAATCAAACGCTTCTATTCGGTGCATTTTTCTTTCCTTGCCTTTCTTCCCTGGCGAAAACCCTTCTATTATTTCAATAAGCTCTTGGTTTTTTAATACATTATTGATCTTAAGGTTGAACTACGGGCCATTGCATTACCAGGATTGTAAAGCCTATCATGGCATGACACTCATGTACTTGTGAAAAATTATACCAATTATGAAATCAACCAACAACTAACCCAAAAAGCAATCAATTGTCACATTTGAAAGCATTTTGTCCCACAATGGTATTGGCTTTGAGGTTACACAAAAAGAGTGGGCGGTGGATGTTTAATGACTTCCAAATAGTGTTTTTTCCTTTTTTTTCCCAACTCTCATTACTCTCCTCTCTGAGATGCTTTTGCTCCAAAGCAAGCTTATGTTTGATTCTCTATGCTGAGCAACTGTGTGCCAATAAGACAATAGCATTTGCCATTGATTTGCCTTTATGAGCACTGAAGGCTCAACACTAGCGTGTGCACTTAAAAGCCTGCATTAAGGCTATGAATTATGATTAGTATACTGCATACCAGTGCATTAGGAAAGGATATATTCATTTTAATTCTGCAAATGCCACAAAGCTAGCCGAGAAAAGCCATTTCTAGAGACTCTAAAGTGGTGGGGGCCGGGCGCTGAGTGTTGGTGGGTCAAGTGCGAGCCGTGTCTTTGACAGCAGCTGCCTGCCCGTGTTTCCATATCGCAACATTCAATCATGCGATACCCTCATGCAGAAACCTTTAACTCAATGCTCATAAATGCAGGGGAGCAAAGCTTCCTGTCTGGCCCTGCGTCAGCAAACTGTGCGCTTATATGGTATTTGCTGCGGTCAGTGGGCAAATTTTATCACTTTGTTTTTGTGCTTTAATCCTTAAAAGATAATGTGTTTTAACCACTAATAAAAGGCACACAGTAAGAAGAATCAGCCGACCAGCGCTGCTCATTGAGGAGTAGATGGGGGTATGACGAACTACAATTAAAGTCACCTTTATTGTTTCAAATCCAAGTCATTGGGCTGACATCTAAATGACATTTTAATGAAAATTTTAGACAGGTTATTTTGAATAGTTTTCTAAAAGATGCAGAAGGTTGAGCAGTGGAGAATTGCAAGTGTCTTTTGGGGTAAAGGGAGTGGGGGTGGGGGTGCTTGGGTGGCTTGACGGGCGTACAAAATCTGAGCCAAATAAATGAAGTGGAGATGGTAATACAGTGTGTTATAGCGGAGAGTGACAAGCCCGTTCCTCCCATGAAGCAGCTGAGCTGGCATTAAACAGACAAGACATCCCGTTCAGTCAGTTATCAGCCCAGGAATAATGAAGGAACAGGCCGGCAGACCAGGACGAGTCACCCTAGTCAGCCAAGTGAAGAATTTAATTTCGTGCAGGTTTCTCTGCAGCCGAGCATTTCCCCATCGGAGGTCCACTGGTGCTTGGGTGAGCATGGACAACTCAGTGCACCCGACTCCGTGTCTCCCCGGAGTTGACAGAGATGTGTGGTGATGGATTTTAGAGTGACTGTGGGAATAGGGTGGACTTAAGTTTGGGTATGGCTGTTAAAGAGAGGAGAGAGCGATGACAAGCTAACTTCAGAGAAAAGTAAGAAAGCGATCACTCGTGTTCCTCATTTTCCAGAGTATGGGTGCATTATTAAATCAAAGACAGTGAAATGTGAAATGGGTCCTGTGTGACCCAGAGATACTTGGTAGGAAATAATATTGTCTGTACTTAATGCTGCTTCTACTTCACTGGCCACAGACACAGCCAACAGCCTCTCATCCTGTGGCCACATTGAGCATCACATTTAAATACTAGGACCATAATTGTGAAAATGTAAACATTATGGTATTTTTTTTTAGCATTTATTTTGACATTTGACTTCTCATGTGCATTTAAAAACTTCACAGAATGCCGAACTAAAAACAACAAAAAAGAGAATTTCCAAACCAACAACAACAACAATATTTTTGCATTCATTAATTTAATAAACCTGTATTTTAAAATTGGTGAGCTACGTGTTGGAATATTTGATGTACACTCGGATATTTACCTTTTAAAGCAGTTATGAAAACTAAGTGGAAACACATTAGTTACTGAATACAAACTGCAAAACAAACACAACAAAATCCTGTCATGAGTGGGGTAAGCGTTATGTTCTTATGACATTTTCTTTTCAAGAACTAGTCATGAATGCATTGTCCACAGTAGTTGTTACTTCTGTGCAATGTGTTATTTACATGTCTTTAGCACTCACATTATTTGGCAGCAGCCAAGACATTGCAAGGACATTTTCACAGAGAAATGTATCAGCTGTTGGATTAGAGCTTATTCTCAAGTTAAAGCATTCAAACCCGAAAAACTTGACAACATAACACGAATGACTTTTATGCAGTCCGATTTATTGCGCATATAATACACAAAAGCTTCCCTTATCTCACTTTCTTGCTTCATAATTTTTTTCAAAAGCTCCTTTTTTGATTGAGATGTCGCGGCAATTGTTGTTTTTCTCATATTGAGGAATCGAAACATTTGCACGGGTTTATGTATGAAGATGATATTTCTCAGTCTAGCAGTGAAAATGAAGAGAATTTAGCGCTGAATCCTCCTTTAACATTTGCAGTAGTGTATTTTTCCTATGTTTGATCATGTGGGTTTTCCATCTTTCTGATGTCAGGGAAACTATCTTCGCAGACAACAGCAGAATCTTTCATAAATGATCCCATAATCTGGGATCGTGTTTGGCTTTAGAAGAAGACTATGACTAACATTATCACCTCTTTTGTACATTCAATATTCCATCACTCTGTGTAGATAAGGGAATTGTTCTGGCAAATATTGATCCTATCAGAGAAAAATATCACAGGATTAAGGAAGTAATTCAGATTTGTTCTATTAGTAGTTATTAGACTTCTTTTTTTATACTTGCAAAGCAGTCACATAACTTCAAAGGGCCTTCTGTGCTGTGAATCTCTTGCTGCCAGGTTCAAGTCACAGCCAAGGATTTGTGCTGTGTTTACACAGTACGTGTATTTTTAAATATTTTGTTAACCCTCTATGGCATGAATTTTAGTTTTTCAGAGAAAGAAATATCTCACCCGACTTTATGGGGGGTTGGGGATTCTTGTTTATATATAAATCAATAAATTAGCCCCCCACCCCACCGCGACACACAATGCTACAGTTCTTTGTATGTACTCATTTTGTAAATTTAAACTAATTCATTCTAAATTTTCATTTTTATTTTAACAAACATCAAGTTGATTTTCATGTAAGTGTTTCATACAACCACATCATTGGTAAATGAACTTCTATAGCGCTTTTCTACTTGAGCACTCAACATGGCTCATCCACGTGTCACCCACACACATCTAACATTTACATACACATTCACACTCAAATGAACGCATTGGGAGTAACTAGGATTAATAGATAATAGATTGGTCATTTGAATCGGGTGTTTTGGAGTGGGGAAACATCTAAAAGCCTAAAAGATGGAGTCGCAAAGACCAGAATTTAGAACCACTGCTCACCACATATCATCACGGCCTAACTGCACAATATTGCCCTGAGGCGACAAACCAAAAAGGCCTGTTTTAGTAAACAAATTAAATCTGAATATTTCCCTAAACAACTACTAATACTTCTTCAGATTTTCTTGAACATGCACATTTTTTTTTTAAATATAGTTATTTCAATTTAAACGTGCATAAATATAATATTAGTCTTAGCTGTAGCTAGGATTGCTGCACCCCCAGGTCAAAGGTCAAACCTGCTGTTGCTCATTATTTTATTGAACACTGAGGTGTTTTGGGTTATATAAGCAAAATAAATGAAAAAAAATCAAATTAAAGTACAGCATAATCACCAAAAACATGGTTCGCCATAGAGGGTTACATTTCTCAGGCTTATTAGTCTGGTCTTTCTGTATGTTTCTTTTGCAGGTGAAAGGCTGACTCCACACCAACAGTGACCACTCATTTGGAAGCAAACCAAGCGCCCGTGGCAGTAAAGACCTGCCCAGGGTTCAGCTTCTTAAAGCGGAAATAATTGCAGAGGTGCACGCTCCATTAAAAGCAACTATTTAATACAATAATCATTCAATTAAAAATCCCTTGTAGCAGCTGCCATAGTTGATTTGGATCAAAGGAACATGTTATTTGTGTTATGAGGCAAACTGGTAGATCAAGGGCCACAAAACAGTTTTTCTTCAGAGAGATTTATAAATGTAACCAAATGCCAGTTGAATGATTGTTTGCATTAATCCTCAGGTACGGTTATTTTTTTTATTTTTTTTTCCCCACATGAGCTATGATAACTGATCGTCTGACGCAAGTAAATGACAGTTTCCAAAATCAAATATCTAGGTGGAGGAGAAGAAGAGTAGCTCTGGAGGCAGAAGATCTTTCAATTATGGAAAACATTTTTTTGATTTTGTGTTCTTATTACCACACCTGCCATTTGAATGTATTAGCTTTTTGACTGGAGTCAACGCACACTTCTCTCCCATAGCGTGTCTTCTGTCCTCTTTCCCTATCCTTGCCTTTTTTTCTCCCCTCTTTCCTAAATGATTGTAGCAAATGACCTAACTGCGGCCCAGGAGGTAGAGCTGGTTGGTGGTACCGCGTTTGCCCCTGACACATCTGTTGGTGTGTGAGTGAGTGAATGTTCAACAAAGGGCTTGTGTCAATGTGTGTGTTCCTGTTAAAGGGAGTTTTTCCTTCCCACTCTTGCCTAGTGCTTCCTTATGTATAATCGTCTGACTGTTGGAGTTTTCTTCCTAATATTGGAGGGGCTTTGCCTTATATATTTGCCTATACCAACCTGACTGTTGGCTTCCTATAATAACAATAAAAGTTGTCATGTCACATTTTCACTTGCACCTTCATGGAAATTCATTTCTATTCATTCATAAGCTAAACCTTCGTATCCAGGGCAATTCTGCCTTCGGTAAATGTTTGGTTAAACACAGTCATCTCTTTAACTCACCAGGAACATGTCAGCAAATAATTAGCAATACATGTTACTGTACATTTGCAAGAGGTGGTATTTGTTTTCAGATTTCTGCTCCAGTGTTATCTGCGAATAATGCAGTGTTTTATTTTGGGTTTACAATTTAAATTGTGGCATGGCTATAAATTATTTTGAATGGTTAAACGCGCACACACACACAGAAAAAAAAAGTTTGAGAGACAAAAGGTCCTATTTTATGGTTACTAGCCAAATGGCCTTCTAAATTGGAAACATAAGACATTATCCTGCTGGTTTGCATGCAAACTCATTCTTCATTATGGAGAGATGGCTTTGTGTTTTTATCTTGTTGGGTGCCTTTCGAGCAAAGGAGCACATTACGTTGAGTCTTTGTTTTATTGTGTTCAGCAAATTAATAAATGGGAAGCACAGTGGGAAAAATAGATATGAAAATGTGTACTTTGCATTATTGAAAAGCCCATCCACTAAAGGTTACCAGCAGCTATTGTTGTACAATCTGTGAAATGTAATTAGAGTGTGTGTGTGTGAGAGAGAGAGAGAGAGAGAGAGAGAGAGCAGCACAGATAAAGCTGCCTCTGCCATTATGGACTCCCTCATAACATTTCGCTTCCCTCTGAAACTTATTCTCTCTGAACTAATTTTGCATGACATGTTGCATTTCTGCTTCAGCTATCATGAGGTTACCTGTGAATTAAACCGGGTGTGCAACACAGCGAATTTTCAGATCACATTCTCGACAAGCAGATACCTTAAATTTGCTTTGATTTATTCATTCAAACAAGACAAAAGTCGCACCATTGCTTAAATTACTCACTGTTACAGTTGCTGGTGTGCTGTGTGTAATGAAATGAGATGGATAAGCAGAAGAAGTGTTAGAACTGGATTGATTGACTGATTAATAGGAAACAATGGATGATTGGAACACATCAATAGCAGAAACAATTGTAACTTAGATTTCACTTAATAATACAAATGCTAACAGTGAATTCACTGACACTGCATCTTGTTTGAGGAGGCAGCACGATCAGCATGCAATATATTTAGTAAAGCTCACCTGCAGCATCATCATTAATGCTATTTGCATGTTTCTACTTTGCGGTGAACAGCAGCTGTATTACTGGTGGATTTCACCTATCGTGACAGCTTTGCATAAATACATAAATCACTTCTCTCTACACAGTGTTTCAACATCCAGACAACTTCACTATAGGAAGAGAGAAAATACCAGTTGACGAAGAAGGGCTGCACACACTAAACGCCGGGTCACATGAGGTCACATGCCAATTAGCAGAATATCTATAGACTAGCTTCCAATGCTTGTTAGTTTTATTTTTAACAACATATAGCCTATTAATTTGTTTTTCTAGCCATGTTTCATCATTAGGAATTAATCTCTGACAGTACATCCATACATGTATCTATGGACAGGTTTAAGCAACTGTTCTCTGTTCACTTTTTTGATATTCAAAGTCTTTTTTCCTTTTTATCTACCACTCATCAGTAACTAAGTTTATAAGACTAGCAGACAAGAAACTGAGTGACGTTTTTAGCTCTCTTGCGTGATGGAAACACTGATTGCTGGAAAATGTTCTTATTGGCAGTGATAGTTCGAACAAACCTCAGTGATTTTATGGTTAGGTTTTGGCACTCGAGAGTAAGCCAGTGTGTAATCAAGCTACACATCATATGGTCGCACATGTTAAGGAGACAAACATAATTTCTAATCAGGATTTCCCAATGACAGCTGTACGCGTTGCTTCCCTTGATAATATTTTTGCCTTTTTTAGAACTTTATATCAAATATTAAAGTAATTTTTTAAATAGCTGATAAGTACTGCAAAGGATTATTCAATAAAACCAACTTGCTTACGATTTGGTCTATTTTTTTTTCTATTGTGAGAACCACATTTTGCAAATCTGAAAATATGTTTTTGGTTGCAGCTTCTCATTTTAGATAATCATCCTAGTCGCTGTTATAGCCTTCATAATTGTATCTTTCCTAAACATTCAAACTAGCTTATCGTCATTACAATAAAAAAAAGAAGCAGAAAACATTGTGCGATCACATGTTCAAGTTGGTTTCGAAAGGTCACGTGAAATGTCTATCGCGTAATGACCCGACGAATTTCTTTCCCGCGCTTCTTGTTCTCAGATAAGCCAGCTCTTCTTTTAATGGCGCCTCTCCACAAAAAGAGTGATAATAGAAGCCAACCAGGCCAAAAGTTGAGCAAAAAGGAGAAATGATTAAGGAACCTTATTAAAAGCAACCTTGTAGATTCAGACGCGTGATGGAGAGCACATTATGAGGCCTGATCCTTTTCAAATGACACCACGGTTTCCCGAACACGCCGAAAAACCTGATTAGGGTGACAAGCACTGAGTGATACTGCAAACCTGTTAATAACATGAAAATTAGAAGGGGCTCATGCAAAGAAAGGAGATTAATTTAGCTGGAGTCCATCTTGTGCAAATTGCGAAGTTGTGAATATGTTTTCAGATAATGAGCCTTCCTACTTGTCAGCTCACTTGTCATTTTCTGTAATTAATGTTAAGGAAGACTCCTTCCTGATGGTTCATATTACTCATGTACCAGGAAAATTTCTCCCCAGAAATAATTTACATTTATTATCATCAGTCTGTTTGTGTGGTTTATTTCACAGTGGAGTAATTTATTGCAGCACCATTTCGCTTGCCTTGATTAGTCACTCGTCAGACTGAGATGTAATTTTTTTTCTTCATATGTCTGGTTCATGGAAATTGAAAGTGTTTTTGGCTCAGCGTGGTACCTTCACAGCTCTACCTTTTTTCTCCTTATTCTGGTATTTTTGTCTGTGTGTTTACTTCTTCTTTGCAAAGCCTGCTCCTGCTTTTTTCTTTTTCTTTTTTCAATGACACATATGTAAAAAAAAAAACATCCACTTTCTATTACATGTAAAATCACAAATATAAAATGCATAAAAAGCTTTTTGATGCTCAAGTTTAATAAACACCACTGGTGTGATTTGCTGGGTGGAAATTCTTGACAGAGAGGCGAGATACGGATCTGAATGCATTGAGCGAACTGGCAGAAGTTATATCTGTGTTTGCATTTGCAAATATTTAAATTTATCATGCAACATCTGCATACAGTGCTGAGAATAATGTAATTACACATTTGATTTCTTTACACAGTGAAGTTTATTCCCGTGAGTCTCCACAGATACCAGCTGAAGAGATTTACCCCTCTGTGGTGTGACCATAACTCAAAGAAATATTCATTTAAGACACATATTTAAATCAGCCTTGCTTAGCTGCTAAGCTTTGCTTTTCTTTGTGCCAGTAAATTTATAAGCCCACTTCTTAAATGTATTATTCAACCAAGCATGTAAATAATGCATGCCTGCTTCCACAGTAAATTAACCCTTTACCTTACCGGGGATACAGGAGTCATTGTTTTGAAAGGCAATTATGTCATTTAATTAATGTTGTAATTAATACTGTAATTAGCTTAAACACCCTGCAACTGGGTGCCACTACTAAGCTGTCTTAATTAAATAGATTGAATGGTTTCATATCTTTTTACACTGTCACAGTGCAGGGTGCGGTGAAATATGCCATCCTATTTGTGCGTTTCAACTTTTTAAGACAAACAAGGTTCACGTCACATGGATAATGTGTCGCCTGAAAAAGGGAGGCCAGGTTACGAGCTTTTACCTGCTTTTGGACAATCTTTTTTTTTTTTTAAACTACTGCTGTAAATCCGTGTGTCGTGCTTGGTCACAATTTGATATTCTATCACAGCGGGAGTCACTGTCTGCTAAAATTATGAAACAAAATAAATCCAATTCCCATTTCAGCTTTCAAACTAAAGGTAAGGGAGCTGTGCAAGCCTGTGTTTTATTGCTGCGGTACGGCGGCAAGAGCAAGCAGACAGCTAATCCGCTAGCAGAGAGTTTTTATCCTTGCCCAAGCTGACAGTGATAGAAAGTGTTTTCCCCAAACTAGAAAAATAGTTTAGAGAGGATGAAATAGCAAAGAGGTCAGTGAATACTGAAGTATTTCCAGTCCACTCGACTCTACTGGCTGCCGGTCTGCCTTTGTATTCCTGGGCTGTGAGCATCCGTACAGCTCATCTATTGTGCATGCGTATGTCAGGATCATTTTTGAAGCCAGACGCCTTAGCGCTAGCAGGAAGCAATAAGGAGGAACTCCCTGCTTGTAAAATTAATTCCCCTTAGTATGTCAGAGTGTGGCTCAAGACCCTGGGAGTTAGTGGGGAAATATAAGCTGCTTTAATGCACAAGATTTCTACTTCTGTGGGGGTTGTTCGCAATATAATCCCTCAACATGTAAATAATGCATAAAAAAAAACCTCAAAAAGCATAAACAACTGCAAACGTCTTAAGTGAATTTGGTCGCGGCGTCATATGTGCATTAGATGAACGCCCTGGCTTTCTTTTTGTTTGCAAGTGATTTTATCAATGTCGTTAGACCACTCATTGAACTAAGTGAGGAATCCATCAAAAGCTGACAGGAAGCTGTAGACTAATGGCTGTTAGGCTGTAATATTCTTTAATATGATTTTTATTTGCCTTAATTTCATCTTCTTTTACACAGGTCCCAAAATGGTAGAGAGCTGCTGAACACCTGAGCACAGAGCTTATTCCTACAAAGCTCTGCTCGCTACACACACTGGAATGAAGAGAAGAAGAAGAAGAAGAAAAAAAGCTCTTAGTAAACTGGAATAACAGGCACACTGCGTCACTATTGCATTTCACTGCAGGGACACGTGAAACAAATTAGGACGAGTATATATTATGTCTGCGGTGACATGCGGGACGGCAATTTGCGCACATGCACCCCGGTTTTGTCTGTTCATACTCCCCTGCGTTTGTGGCCGCCTTCATCATACACTCCAACACTCCAAATTAAAAATAGCTCAGCGGGTTTCAATTTTGTGCTGACACAAACCTCATTTTACACCTCCTTTCAGTAGTTTCCCCTGTTCTTACACTTCATATCCTCCGAAACAATCAACCGCTGCCCTGAAATTGCCTGAAACATAACAAAACAAATGAAATGGAAATTAATTTTTTGCAACAGGATTATCTACCCGTGTGACTATTATCTTTTTCCTGCTGTTTATCTGGAGCAAAAGGAGGGGATAATTTTACAATTAATGGCAGAGGATTCAAAACCCTACAGTAATCATTGTGTGACACATCGCGAAGAAATAGCCCTTCATATTGCCTTAACCTGGGCTTCAATAATCTTGACCCCGGGTATTAATGGATGAGTTAATGGCCTGCAGAAATCCTTTAATTTATGCCAGGGTGAATTAAGAACAAGTAATGGATTCTGCTTTTCAAAATGTCCAGACACGGCATTTCCGTTCAGCCTATCTGAGAAATCAAATTATCATATTATCTCTTTGAATGGGTCTTCTGAACCCATATTTCACAATATCTGATGGAAGTAGCTTTGACATTCATTACATGACTCTTGCTTTATCGTAGCCGGCTAGTACATGCTATGACAAACGCGGATAATGATTTTCCAGCTTTCTATGAAGAGAATGGCCAGTGAAGAAAATAGATCTGAAGCGACAAATCAAACTTTCACTGTCTTAGTGTAAATACAAATGTAATTATAGAAGTGTAAATTGGTTTGACTCTCTGCAGAGAGGCCACCACCCTTTACCCCTTTCTTCACAATCAATTCGACGAATGTGTCACACTTCTTAGAAAGAATATCTTAATAACTTGGAGTCTTCAGATCTCTTGCGTTATGTTTGTGTTGTAAAAATCGTTGCGAGTCAGGTAAAGATTATCGTGTTTTAAACTCACTCCTGTATGTTTTAGCTTTGATAAGCGATGATTACAGACAGCTGTATTCACGGTAAAACAGTTACTGTGATTTGGATCGCTATAGATATGTAAAGAAGAATAAACAAACAGCATTACAGTCATTTCCTATAACGCCTCACATGTAAATACTACTGTGAATTATCCTGCTACTCTGTTTTATGTGCCATGTTCAGTTTCACCTTTTAGCCTCAAACCAACAACAGAAAAAACACCAAACTGCCACGTGGCAACACCATCCAACCACTGGATTTATCAGAAGTTAGATTTACAGCATAACAAAGTGTCATAAACTGCATCCAACACTGAGAATTCATTAGTTTTAGATTTTAAGAAATACATAAATTAGAGTAAATAAATAAAAACACAGCAGAATTGCACTCTTGGAGGAAAAAGAGCAAATGTGCTTCTCTGTTTTCGGGGGCAAAGGGGAGCTGGAACCTTTCCCAGCTGTCGCCAGTCTGACACAGGGCTAACACACAGCCTGTTGTGCCCTGTGTTTTTAAATCAAACCCCAAAAATCTATCCTGAATACTGCAACTCTGCAACATTTCAGTTTGACTTGTAGACACTCAATAATAATAGAATTGTGTAATCTAATGTGATCATTGCAGCAGTTGGTTTTTTTTTTTAATGCTCTGTTCTCGATGTAAACAGAGATGGACAAAGTTGTGACCTTTCAATGCCATCTAAAACAGAAAAACACCAAACAAATGCCAAAAGCAAAACATGTCTTTACGCAGCAGCAACCAAAATTAAGCATGGCTATTACCTTTACCTTTGTCGCTTTACAGTGGTGCAGTAGGATTTATTGCAACACTGCTGTAATGGATTGCATTAATGAAGTGATAGCTCAGTGTACATTTATATGCTTTAACTTTTACGGGCAGACGAGTACATCCTCTCACATCTCCTCTATTACAGCCCAGCCTGTTGTGCCCTGTGGATTGAGGATACTCTTGGGGACCGGGACTGCATTTTTATTGGATGATGTCATGCATGTGTCAAAAATCTGATGTGAGGCGAAACGCTGTCGCTGGGAGTCGTCCTGCAGTGATGAAGTCATCCATACACTGGGGTGAGACACATATCGCTCGACTCCTCAGGTTGTACAGCAATCCTGCAGGTGAACCCGAGCCTCCTCGACCCCCCGAACCCGCCGCACGTACACACACGTACCAAACTCACACATACTCTCCTGTCAAACGGCAACAAAACACTGGCAGTTATTTGGGGTTTGTTTGTAATCTTTTCGGGCGCTTTGTCAGGCAGGCACAGTGATATTAGTGTGAGTGCACAAAAGCCCCCAAGTGGTGTCACGCACAATTAATGTCCCCAGGTAGCAACTCCATTAGTCTTATGAACTCAAGTCGCAGTGGGGAATGCTAATGGTGGAGGTGCCGTAGGGCATTAGGGAAGGAGTGCAGCCAAAGCTACCACTTTACCTTCATTTTGACCAGTGTGCACCTCCGTCTCACTTTAGAGCCCTGCAAACAGCACCTCCACCCCCCACCCCCGAACCTCAACAGTTTAGTGAGACACACTGTCAAGTAGCAAGCAGCCTCCGAAGAGTCCACGGGCATGTATGCCACTCACTCACACAGCTGCTCTTTTTTTTTTGATGATCATTTATATGTCGCAGGCATCTTATCCGAACGCCTTCAATTACATAACAGCGCCCTGCGTCGTGTCACTCCCGTGGACCCTTTGAAAGTCCATATTTTCAGTTTTATGTGAAAACATCCCTACGTGGTTAATCATTGTCAGCTTTCATAAATGTTGACTTCCATCTCAGCAGCCTCAAATCCCACACGGTCACATGACCTCATCCACTACAGATCCCCAGTCTGACCTTGCTGGTGTAGAAGCATGGAGCGGTTCATTTGATCTAACAGGCCTACAGCTGAGCTAAACCCAGCGGTGAGGCCTGCCTGCCTGCTCCCCCTGCTCCATGCCCACTCTAGCATGGATGTATTTAGGAAGCCTGGTAGCTACCTTTACATCACAGCTCAATAGCATCATGTTGCCTGCGAACCTACATGTCAATTCCATGTCACACAGTCCACGGAGCGAAAAAAGAGGTAGACGTGGTCTGTGATAAAGAGTGAACTGACAGAAAGCAGTGAAATAGAGAGAGAAATGCTAGTAATTTTGGCAGAATGAACCCATGTTGCCAGTCGCTGCAAACGGTGAAACTACACTCTGAGCCTATTTGCAGCCTTTATTACATTATCAATTACAAATTATAAATGTACTCCACACGGTCTGGTTCTCTATGCCTTACTCCATCATGTTGTGCTATCATCACTCAATCTGAGGCCCACACGGGAAGGCCGGGGGGAGCTCTCAGGATCCTAGGTGCCCTCTCGCTGTGGTTCTGGAATGCAGAGGCTGTTTTATTGCTTCTGGCAGTAATTGCACTTACATTTGACGGTCTTTTGTTGAGATAAACCCCACCGCTGGCTCTCTGTTAGCCCCTGCTCTGGGCCAATGGAGTCACAATGCATTTAAAAATGTGACAACCTACCAACCTTTTACCATCTTTGTGTATAGTGTGAGGTAAATGTTTTTTTTTTTTTAAATATATAAGCCAATTGTTAAATGCTTGTATGTTTACTCAGCAATGCAACAGCATCTAACTGTCTGCTGCAGTCGTTTACTGGAAGGATCAGAAAGTGTCCGCAGCTGTTTGAAGTCCGTATCTTTGATTGTATATCCTTCATAAGAATGAGCCGAGCAAGTGTTCATATTGATTTGCACATTAAATATATTAGTAATAAAACAACATCCTGCTGCAAACCAATTGTAAAATCAATAGTAATTGGAACCAAAATATTATGAGTTCTAGGTCTGCAGTCTTATTGTCTCTGTAACTGACCAGTGAAATCCTGTACGTTTGCACACTAAATGTGATAAATATTGATAACAATGTCAAATGAATGTATGGCTGTAATTCTGAGAGCCCAAATATAAATTGAATAAACTCTGGAATGATTGCATATGATGGAAAAACAGGAGGGTTTTACGCCAAGGCAGAGCTGAAGTTGAACAGAAGCTGCTATTGATCTGCAAAAAATGAGAACGCTCGAAAGGGACATACTGATTGAAAATCCTATGATATCACACTTTGTATGAATCTGTGCCAAACAATGTAAACATCAGTGAGCATTATATTGTACATTTTTGTTATTGGTTTCCAAGCTTAGCTCTAATTTGACTTATTTTGTATTGGCGAGCGATGATATCTAAAGATAAGTTTTCTAAATATAATAACTTGTTCACATCCCCTTCAATGAGCAAACAGTGCTAATAAGTAAGTAATAAGCTGACCTTTAGACAGGCAAAAACTTTTTAAACATTTGAGGCTAAACCCGAAAAACAAAACGAAACACTTGTAAGTGTAACACTTAAACAGCGCCTCTTAATTTCCGTTTGTAAGCAAAACTAAGTTGCTTTTTTTTCTCTTCAATGTTCGTTTTCTGTCCAGTACTTAATTAGCTTTCTTTCTGGTCTCAACCATAAATAAATCACCCACAATTATACAGTAGTTTAATGTATAAACTACAGTTTAATGTAGTAAGGCAAACAGCAGCATAGTGCCACTTAAACAAACAGTTTTGCCAACTTTGTTTGTGTAATCAGACAAAATAAAATTTTCTTTTCTTTAACAGTACTGATAGGTGGATTTGGATGAGACAAGCTAACTGTTTCTCGTTTCTGTGCTATGCTAGCCTATGCTAGTAGTAACTTCATATAAAGATTTTTACATCATTATTTTACGCAGATATTTCCCAAACATGAAAATAGTTGCTTAATGTTAAAAAACAACTTAGCTGAACTAAGGTGAGACTCAAAGCAAAGCTATTGATTTACTAATCGATCTATCATCCTATGGTCATGAGCCATCAAGTAGCATAAATATGCTTCCTCCAGAGGGTGTCTGGGTTCTCCCTGACATATAGGTGAGGAGTTTGATCAGTTGAGGTAACTTGAGCCTCCTGCGCCTCTCCTAGGTAGGGATGACAACAGTACCCATCTTACCTAGGACCTAACAGTGGCATCCAGACACTTTATATTGTAGGGTAGAGAAAAACTAATTATCAAATGACCCCCTATGAGCAAGCACTTTGGTGACAGTGGGAAGGAAAAACTCCCTTTTAACAGGAAGAAACCTGCGGCAGAACCAGGCTCAGGGAGGGGCGGCCATCCGCTGCGACCAGTTGGGGTGAGAGAAGGAAGACAGGATAAAAGACATGCTGTGGAAGAGAGACAGAGGTTAATAACAAATACCATTTAATGCAGAGAGGTCTATTAACACATAGTGAGTGAGAAAGGTGACTGAAAAGGAAAACCTCAATGCATCATGGGAATCCCCCAGAAGCAGCATAACTAAGGGACTACTTTAGTAGTCAGTACCAATAACGATAGAGTTACATGATGCTGGGTAAGCATTTTGATGCCATAGTAGCTGGAAACATCTTACTTAAGAGTAGGATGAGGAGTTTTTTCATACTTGTGTTAAATTTTGTATAAAAAATAACCCAAAACTAAGCCCCAGGTTAAATGTGATAGAAACAGCTTACACTGACACCCATCTTGATAAAAGATAAGTGTCACGAGAAGCCGTGTTTGCATTTATTTGCATTGCTTTCCATTCTGGATGTCTATTTTTGTTAAGCTTTAAGTATAAAAGGTCCATTCTACACTTGTTTTTATTTTTTTTAAGTTGTTGAATATAATCTTGTGCTGATGTAGCACTTCTTTTTTTTTTTTTTTTAAAAGGGTTTTTTAAAT
>VUQR01009889.1:0-34922 GCA_015108515.1 Hemichromis elongatus | reverse complement strand
ACAATTACAGTATATTTGCTTTACATGACATTTTACCATTTTACAGTAGCGTGAAAATTCAATTCGGGAAAGACGGTTTGCTAATGTCAAGTATCAGCTGTGCATTTTCCATGCATGTAGTTGTAACCTGATCATTTCAACGGTGATCAAATTTTCCCTTATCCTCCGGGGATTTCAATATGTTTCATTTATTTCTCATTTTAAGACTGTAGCAGTTTAATTTGTGCTCAATTTTCTAAGTGGACGAAAGTGAATGGACGGATGGCTGGATGGATATATTTTTGATAATACTGGTTAGATTGTATGTGAAATCCACATAGCCAGTGTGATCTTATCATTTTGGTCAGTCCAAACTGTTTTTGGATGAGAAGTGTTAGTTCTTGCTAATTTATTAGCCAATGCTATTAAGCTTGAAGTTGAGTTCATAGACTGCACAAACCTATCTATAGACAGTATAAAATGTAGATGGAGCTTCTGGGTCAGAAGCTGAAGTGCCTTAAACTTGCAGTCTAATTGGAGAACACTAGATGGGGTACAGCTTTGGTTAGCTAGAAGTCAGTGGGAGAACGGCGTTCTGACCTGAGGGCTGTAAGCACTTTCCTACTGAGTTAGGGGTTAAGCTACTCATTTTTGGTCTGTTTCATTAATCTCAGTCATACTATGTTTCAAAATGGAGAATTATTTGTGGTACGCTCATTGGCCAATGAACTATGATTGACTAGTCATTAGCCAATGAGCAAGCAGTTTTACAGTCAGATCCACCAGAGAACATAAATACAGATATCAACTAATTTGTGGTAGGAAAACAAATATTAGCATTCCACCAAAACTGGATGAGAGATTCCTTGTATGGGCTGTAAGTACACGTACCTGTGCTGTGAGTTATTTTAAAAATGCTTCTAAAGATGAGGTGGCATGTAGCAGATGTGTTGATTGTTAAATAGGGGTAAATTAGCTAAAGACGAAACCTTTCATTTATTATTTATTTGTTTATTTTTTTAAAATAATATTGTAGTTATGTTCATGTCTGCTGAGATTAGGAACCAGCCTTAGGTGGCCACAGTAGCCCTCAGGAAAATCAGTATTTCTGAGTCCATTAAATAAAACCTAAGCTTACATTAAAACTACACACATCTATCATAAAATTGTGCTCTATACTGGTGCATTTGTTCATTATTAAGACATTATTAAAAACCAGAAAAAACTAATATCACAACATTTTTTTAACTGATAAAAATTGCTTAATTCACTGTTTGCTAGCTTCCCAAGGGAAGTAGCGGTATTATATATGAACTGTCCCATTTAAATGCCAGCCTTTTGCAACTAAGTAAAAATGACGCAGAGAGAAGATAATAACATAGCAATAACAAGTTATTTTCACTTAATTACCAAAGTTAAATGCAATTAAATATTTTGTATCACCCATTGTCATAGCTGAGTAATATTACACTGGAATTTATGTAACTGTGTAGTAAAGTGTCAGAAATTGTGAGCAATGTGAAAACAGAAATATGAATACGAACAGCAAAGTCATATTTTGGTAACAATGTGATAGCACACTGCAAAAAAATGGTAACATCTGTGGATTTGAATTTATCGGCATTGACTTGTGGTAGTAACCTCATATTAATAGAGTAAAGCTAGCTGATGTTTTAACATATTAATAAGATCTACTACCATATTATAATTCTGCAATTAATCTTACCTCATGTCCACACCATTAGCCTTTGTTTGAAGGTATCAGTGTAAATATTCTGTGGGATGGGAATAGGGTTGCAAATTGCAAAGCTACTGTTTTCTATGTAATTCCATATTAATAACCTATTAAATCAAACTTTAAAAAGTGGGATGATTACATGGAAACATGCGTGGTAGTTTATGTGCAATAACCATGATTCACTGCACTTAAATGTAAACCTACATGTCTGTACTACATTTCACTGTAATATTTGCTACGATTTTAAACCTAGAACTAGAAAGAAATATCTGTTTTTATGTATCTGTATCTGTATGTGGCTCTGATAACATCATAAGACCTATGACAAAGGCTTTGACAGCACATTTTACGCATAAAACAAGTGATATAAAGATTGTATATTAATAATAACGTCCATGCCACAACACACAATGTCACTAACCTGAAATCATGTCAGACTGGTTTCTTAAGCATTTCAGATTCATGACGAGGTCACTGTACTTAAAAAGTCGCCAGATGTCAGTCCAATGTGTCAGAATGAGAAATTTGCATCATGGATGCGCAGCCAATAAATCTGCACCAACTGTGCACCGCTGTTTTGTCTGTATGGATCAAAATGTTTCCAACAACTTGTTGAGTCCCTGCTGTGAAGGATTAAGGTGGTTCTTAAGGCAAAATGAGCAGCGCCTCCCCCGACCCTGGGGGTTTGATTGCAGCCGGAGACACAAATCCCTTTTGGGGGTTACATCAGGAAGGGCATTCAGCATAAAACTCTGCTATGTCACACGTGCAGTGCTACCTGTTGGAGCATCCCTTCTGGCAAGGGAGTAGCTATAAGTAGCTTTGATTAAACAATTGCATTCTGATATTGAGGCAGGCAAAAACCCTGAAATATAAAATGTTGCACAATCAATATTTTTTGTTTCTTTCTTCTTTAATTACTTTGGTAGATGCAAAAATGTGTGATGATATATAGGGTACCTGTCAAGGATTTAAGCATTAGTATAAAAACCCACAGTAGGTCAGTGAGAACCTTGGACAGTGCTAAGTCTGGTATAGATATGCAAATAAAAGCTAATTTTTTATGACACCCTGGCAATGGTTAGGGATTTCAATCTGCTTTTTACACTATAAAATATTTAATTAGGGTGTATGGTAAATATAAAACACCAGGCCTGGGGTAAAATATTGCTTTGAGGTTTATGGCTCAAACTCCTTCTAAGGTAATTTTTCTAATGATTATTTTCAATAAAAGACCAGCAGTGCAGGAGACCATCTATATGAAATAACTACTTCCAGATAACAGAGGCCATCACAGTGACAGGCGGGTCAAGGGGTCGGCAGACTGCAGAGCATGTGCAGTGGGCTGTGTGAAATAAAGGACACAAGGGACAGTGAGATCGGCTCATCCGAGCAGCCTCAAAAATATAGGCTGTTCTTTACTCACAGCAGAAGGAACAGAATAAAAAAACACGAGGGGGGAAAAGTACCTACACACTGACAACACAGCGCTGACACCGAAGCATCGAGAAAATACTTATCATTATATTACTGCGGTGTTCATTTTTTTTCAAGCTTAGCTAAGAACGTGCAGGGGAAGGCACCGGTTTCAGAGCCAATAATCCTGAAGGAAGTCCACTGAAAGTAGTGGAAGGCTTCATGTGTTTGGATCACTCCAGGTACACTGTTTATTGCTTGTTTTCCATCTATATTGAATTCTGCCTGCTTCCAGACAGCCGGGCAAAAAAAAAATAAAAAAATAAATAATCGCCTACTTATTTAATCCTAAACATCACAGGAGCTGCATGAACAGTGATCATACCAAGCATTGTGGGGTATGTGTGGAGGGGGGTAAAAAAAAAGAGATCTATTGTTGAAATGTGTCTGTGTTGTTTCATATATCATTGATTAGACAAAATAAAAAAGCCATAACATTGGGTCAGGAGAACACAGGGCATGGGTGCTGACTTTCTATCACAGCAGACACATATTGACTGGTGCTCTGAAAGTAGTCACTCACTCATCAGTGTGAGGCAGGCTGATTGAGTTGCCAGCAGCCACTAAATGAGGCCTCCATCCACTGTGGGTCGAAATGAACTGCAATCTTTTCAGACCTTGTTGCAGCCAAGAGACCAAGTGAGTGTGCGAGAAAGCAAGAAAGAAAGAACAAGAGAGAGAGAGAGAGAGAGAGAGCTTTAAAACCCAGGAGGATTTCAAATAAGTTTACAGACACACAAAAAAAAAGAGAGACAGAGGAGAGGAGAACACCGTGAAAACAAAACAAGCAGACTTCCAGATGCTCCGAGTGCATTATTTCAGCCATATTGTGCTCTCTTCGTAATCTGATAAATTACACCATCCTCGCGTCAAACCGTACAAAAACGAAAGGCTGCAGCAGGTCAATATAAAAGTAGCTAAGCGCACATATTTACATTTCTTCTCCACATCCTTAGCCACATCTTTAACTTGAGCTCTCTTGGTACTGCAAAGACAGAAAGCATGCAGTTAATTATGGCTAATGAAAGCTTGTTTGAGCAGAGGAGGAGGGTGTACATTAGGGGAGAGAGAGTCAAGCGGCTTGAACCAGAGGGTTCCACGCACAATTTGTTTGAACCTGGGTCCTCCTCACTCTCTGCATGCTAATTTACCTTGGGGCTGCACCGCCTGTTTTTAAATATCGTTAATTGACTTAAGAGCTCATCAGCGTGCTTCGTCTTCATTAGGTTAATGAAAAGGCCCAGTGTTTATTTTTCGTAACAGATTGTGGCAATGACATAATCTAATCGGTTACTTCCACTTCCTGAAGGATTGAGTCCTTCTGATGTGAGCTGCTGGAGTCGTTCAGATGTTCTGTGTTTGTGGATGTCTGTCTCTGACAAAGTAGAGAGGGGGGAGGAATTAGTACAAACACATTTAGCCCTTGGCATGAATCTATGTTGCCCTTCTCTAATCGACAGTGTGAACTAACAAGAACGTAATGATAGTTTTGATGTGTGGGTTGTCAGCTGTGGCTGGGTGAAAAAGAGGGGACGGCCTCGGAAAATGGGGACGATTTCAGATTTGTCTCTGTAATCCTAATGGTTTGAAATAAATCAGCCATCCTGGAATGTCCATAACCCACGTCATGAAGCAAAGGGTCCTTGTGAGATTCTGAACAAGAAACAGGAAATATTTCCTGCACTTGTGGGCTGTGTACTACATGTATTTTGGGTTGATATCTGTATTTCTATCATGCTTTCTTTGAGAGAGCATGGTAGAGATTGTTATTTAGCTGATCCCTGGAATATTATTTGGCAGAAATTTAATAATTGATTAACTGCTTCAGCTTTTTCCCCCAGAAATGCTCACATTTCACTGGTTGAAAACCCATGTTTTCAATGGCCAGTACTTCGAGTTGTGTCACCGAAATATATACGACGAATGACATACTGTGGATTTACTGTATGGTAACAATTACAAAGCTTAAAAACGGAGTCAGGAAAGGTAAAAAGTTACTGTAAACAAAATCATCTTTTGAGAAGAATGGGAACTCTGGCTTCCCGCACGAAGTTTAGTTAAAGCAGCACATAACTGCCTCGGTTGTGTCGACCACTGGAGCTTAGTGACAAGGTAGCAAATTCATCAGGTATCAATAAAGGTAAAAGATGCAGGTTTAATACATTTATGACTACCAACTTTAATTTTGGACAAACATTAGGACAAAAATAAAGATCTAAAGATTTAGATGCATTGTGGCAATGTAACTTTTGACCTTTGACTCAGGCCAATGTAAACATGCAGACAGAAGCCATGAACGCATGCAAAAGGCATATAAGTCTCTCTAAGCTGTTGTAACACTTAGGCAAAGTGTGCTGAGCTTCCTCCTGAGGACAGTAACGTTTGAGGCCATCTCTCGTAGTGTGGCCAATAAAGAGTGACATAGTAGTAAAATAAATCATTCGCCCAGCCCCCCGGACCCTGCTAGTCCTTACGCCCCTCCCTTACTGTCTGGGCCATGTGGCCATCAGAGAGCAGCAAAAGCTCATCAGTGAGAACTTGAGAATCCTCCCAGGAGCTGTTCTGGGGTCAGCTCGGCCTCTCCACATCATAAACAGCTCCTGTCGCAGTGAGCTTCATCACTAACTGTTTCCCCCTGACTCTTTTGCTCAAAGTCCATCCTTGCACTCCCTTTCAGTAACACCCGATCGCAGACGTTTCCAATAAATCATCGGACCCCTCCTCTCGCCTCTTGTCTAGAAACCCCTGTCTGTCCCCGACTTGGCCCGAGTTGATGCGTTCTGCTGAAGTCACTTAAATAAAAAGATCGCAGAGGGAGACATAATGTGTTAAAGTAATAAGATGGTCGTGGGTAGGTCACGGCCCCTTTCCCTGCTCCAGTGCTCCTGCGGAGGCTCTTTGAGTTAATGGGCTGTGGTCAGTGCACTGGTGAGCCATAAAGGCTGCCCTCTGAAGCTACAACCCTATTCAGAAGAGGGGTTCCTCCAAAAGCCACTAACCGGCCCATCTAGATAACAGCACACCTAGCACTATTTCCACAGTGCATCTGAGACTACCAGGACGTGTAAATCTCTGGTATTTATCGTCTCCTCTTGTCCCTCTCATTGCTGACTGCCATACTTACACAACTGTCCTTCAGTATCTGCTATTAGCTGGATTTCACTGTGTGATGATGAAACACAGCTGTCTTTGGCAGCCTCTTTTAATCTTTTTTTTTTTTTTTTTTTTTTTTTTTTTTTTTTTTACTGTTTTGACTTGAATCTGATCCATCCAACACATCCTTTCCATTTAAATCTTACACGGCGAATAAAACAGCCGCGTTCGATAATTAATAACATTGCAAGTATTAGGACCAGAACGCTATAACAGATTATCTTATTGCATTTCAGCAGCAGGTTATTTTTGTGATGGCTAGTGTGACTTCACTCGGGTGTGCAGGCTTGCTGAATGGAGGGAGTGACCGTTAATGAATGTAGCTTAGGGGATTAATGAGAAGAAGCAGGGGATGTGTCATGGAGGAGTGTTCTGGCATCGCGGCGACGACACTGCAGCCCCCATCCTCGTCTCTACTTACAGTGATTACATGTGAGCTTCTGTCATGTGGTATAAGTGGTTTTATGAAATTGTATTAAATGCCATTGTTTATGCCTCACTTTTCACTTACTCATTGGTCGCCCTCTGTTTTCTTGTTGCCTGCCTTTAGCACACTTCATCTGAGTCTCACTTTAGGTTTCATCACTAAAGCGTTAGCATGCTAAGTCAAATTAACTTTTTTTTCCATGCCAAATATGTGGAACCTTACATTTTTTTAACCACCGAATCGTTTTCCTTTTGACTTTGGGTGGTTTTTCATGTGTGCGGTTCTCTATCAGTAACAACAACAGGGAATAATAAGGTTCTGTAGCTCAATGTAATCTACAACAATTCCTTACTGTATTTAAAAAAAATAACAGCTATGGAATTGTGCAGTTTGATGGTATATTAGTATCAAGTGTTTGTACTATATGCAATATATATACTGTACTACAAAGTGAGTGACAATCACAAACAGAGTGTACTGGCAGCAGAGTGGCTCATTTTACAAAGCAATAAAAAACTATACTATGAGAAAAATATGAAGAGGTTAAACACAATACAGACTGAAAGCAACCCAGCTCCTGAAGACAAAGCAGTGTGTGTGTGTGAGAGAGAGAGAGAGAGCACTATATAGTAGTTTAGTGTTAAAAGCCTATATGAATATGTGTGCGTTAAATGTTTTGGTCAGTAACACTGCAAAATAGTTACTGTCTTAGTAAAGTTAGGCCAATTCAGTGACGTCAAATTAATTTTACATGGTGGGTTACACACAGCCCACTTTTATCTGAGACCTGTCAAACTCACCTTCCTATCAGTGTAAAGAAGTTTGACTGAGTGGTCATAAAATAAGAAAAAGATGCCTTTCTAATAGTATTTCTTAGTTTTTCTGTATGATAAAGAAATGCTGCTGTTTAACCTGAAAGACATTTGTCAGCATGATTTAAACTATAAAATATAAATGTGTCACATTACCAGAAAACATTGTCTGTTAATTTACAGTTCATTTCAATTGTTTTTTTTTTACTGTATTATAAGGAAACTTAAATTTCAACAGTAATTTCTACTGTAAAATAGCAGGAATTTTTCTGTTTGTGTGGGGCCGCTCTTTATCAACAGGAAAAGCTGTAAAACTTTTGAAGATTTCTGCCATCCTTCTTATTTTCCAAAGCTGTCCAGTGGGCCGGATTATAGTCTTTGTCAGGCCGATTCTGGCCTGTGAGCCTTATGCTTGACACCCTGGCCTATTTGAAGCCAGGAAGGAAAGGAAAAATGTCAACTATGTTAGTTGATTATGTGAGTTAATGCAACTCATTTGATGTTTTTTTAAAAAAAATTGCTATTAACACATTGATGTTCACAGGATCTTACAGATTAGCATAAATTACCAAGGCAGTCTACTCTGGTAAGACATGAGCCAACACTGCAGCATAGAAAACCTAGGGTTAACCTTGCACTATGATGAAATCCTGCTTCACACTACAGGCCTGTTGTATCTGTGTTTGTGTCTTGCATGGCTCCATTAATTGAAGGACGCTGCTAACCAAGATTGCTACCCTCGGCCGATAACACACTTTTGTAAATATGATCTAACATGTTGTTAAAATGCTAACACTGAGGCCTCAAGGGGTGTTGAAACCAGAGGCTGTAGCTAGGTCCATCTTTTACCTACAGTCTATGGTCCTCACCTCAAATTCTTAATTCAATTTCTTGTCTTTTTGAAATTATGGGAAAATCAGAGCAAAGACATCATTAACATTCACCTGATTGCCACAGGCACAATTTAATGCTATTGCAGCTGGAGCCAAGGGCTAACCACACCACTTTGGCAGTTATATGATAATATTTTGACCAAATAAAAATGTTAATGCCCACCATAAAAAATTAGTTGTTATTCCTAGTTATAGTGCTAAATCTGATCGTATGCAACAATTTAATAACTGATATTCATGAAATTTTATTTAACAGAGCAAAGATCCTGCAAACCCTCAAATTTAATCAAAAATGTTCCTTGTCTACTTAACTTGAACATTTTTCTCTCAGTCACTGCTCCTTGTCTGTGTAACACAGAGACACATACAGAGAGGCGGTGAGAGCAGCACACTAGATATACTGACTGCCTCCCCCCAGCATGGCTATAATAACCTCCTGGTGCTGGAGCAGACTCTCTGAGAGATATCCTTGAGCCTCACCTCCATCTCTCTAACAGGTCACGCCGAGATCCAGGAGATAGTGAGCTATAGTTAAGGTCCAGATCTGCTATCTAGACTTGAATGATGGAAGAAACCATGTGGCGACATGTTTATTGTCACCCAGATGGTCCACAATGCAGTGGCTTGGAGAGCCACATCCGTCCCTAATATAATTCATGGGGTGGCACCATTGTGGGGTGACTGATAAGGCCTTCACTTTGCCCTGCACTGGTCACTTGTCTCAAGGAGACTCCAAAGAAACTTCACTCTGTACAAATGGTGGCCAAAATATCTAATCCCACCAAGGGTTGCACTTTAGAGCTAAAACTTGCAGTGAGGTTACGCTGCTGAGAAAGGCCATTTATAATAGCGGAATTCTCTCTTTACCGTTTCACTAGTAGAAGAGTTCTTATTTAGAGGGTAAAAAAAAAAAGCAACTTCTAGTGAGAAAACTGCAGAAGATGTTAGATTTAGTGCAGACTTTACAGCAGTTATGTATGTCCACATGATCTACAGGCTTTTTTTCCCATAGCATAACAAAACACCTTCAACTTGTGCAATTTTCCTCCTTAGCAATGAGCTGAGAAAATGTTATTCTTATAAATGAGCACATTGGGGTGAGCTTGGTGACATTTTGATAGCTGAGAACAGCATCAGACCTCATTTCGGCAGAGGAGGTTAAATGGAACCAAATGCACAGTTGTCCCAAAAGAGAGCAAACTGGTCACTGATGAGTAAGATCAGAGGAGATCAGTCGGCGCTGTGTTGACTCTCCAAATCTGTTTCCCATCAAGCCATTTTGGGTCACATTCTCCAGAGGAATTTTGCCTGACAAGGCAAATTTGTATAACTGCATGAAGATATTTAGAAATCTGTTCACCATTATCATAGCCTGTTATCATCCTCTGACGCTATTCATATGTTATTTCACATTGTTTATCCTCACAGATCTATGTCTCTGCCAAGCTGAAAGTCTGCAGTGCTAAATGTTTAGCTCAACTATCAGTGCCATATCGATGTTTGAATTTGGAAAATATAAAACAGGTTTTCCAGCCTTTTTCTTGGAAGAGCCTTGCTACTTTCTCAATGAAACAACAAAAACTGCATGGATAATGATAGCAATAATAATATTTCATATTCATGCTTATCTGTTTTTAACATATAATAATGACTGGTCATTAAATAAATAAGGTGACAGATTTAATATAGATATCCTCCAGTTTAATCGACCCATTTAGAGCCTCAGGAATAGCCTCCTTGAATTTGAACCACCTCATTGCCATCACAAATAATTTATCTAATAAATATTTATATCCTACTTGCCTTTTATACCCCTTTAAGCCTCCTCATATCACCTTTTGATTGTTTTCACGCTATGGCTGCGTTAACAAAGCACACCGAGCAGGAAATCAGAAACACCTGTATGATGCAACGCCATGCAATTTACTAGTTCTGCAATGAATTTCTCAATATTTTAATTGCTTGCCGCGTCTATTAAGCAGACTCCGGCTACACTTTACAATGAAGGGTGTTTCTGAGAACATCTCTTCTTTTTCCTTTGAACAGCAGGATGTAGTGCGCCTGTGCCTTCTGAGGTCAATGCAGGTTAAGAGTGAAAATTTAGAAGTTATCTTAACTCCCGCTTGTTCAAACCCCCATATTTTCACATTTTATTTCAAGAAATGTACATATACATGTGTGTGTCTGCATGATCTGTTGATGTATGCTGTTGTTTTCCACTAACAACTACTGAAATGTAAAACTGGAAGCTAACAGTTTTAATTTTGGGTGATGTTTGATTTTTAGATCGTAAAGAATAACTATATAAACAATTAAAATGTTTTATCCAAAACTCGCTGTTAGCAAACAAAAGGAAATGCTGTATTAATTTGCTCTGCAGATAGCCAAAAGACAATACAAATGCATCAAAGCCTGTTTTCATGCACTAAAAATTCAAAAGGCATTCATAAGTGGACTTTCAGTCTACACCAGCAGCCAGGGCTTATTTTTCAGCAAGACCAATAGTTGGAGTTCTGCCTATCGAAGCAGCATCTTTATTCGGATGGAAAATGAATCCTCAAGGAACATGGCCAGGCGCTTTATTGTGTATGCAGTGTGTGGCCAGGTTCAAATTGGCAATCAATTATCCAATTAAGACTGACAGAAATGCACATCAGGAATTCCAGCCCATCAGTCCAAGCTTCTGATTGGAACACGATTAGAGGGACTTAATTAAACCCTAGGTGCTGGGTGTTTAAACATCATTTGTGCAGCGTCAGAGGGCTTGGAAAATAAAAATCTGGACTCTGGATTCTCCACGCCTATTCCAGTCACAGGCCAGGAAAGATGTGAACACCTGAAAAAAAAAATGTTCTTTTGACTCCATCGTATGTGTGACTACGTTGGTTATTCAAAGAGGTGCAACGACCATGGAATGGTAAAATTAAAATACATGCCCTTGGGAAGATAGGAAGAAAGAGATAAATATTTGTGAAAATTCCACAGTACAATGCAATAACAATAGCGACCATGATATTGTGCCACATTAGTCTTAAAGCCATTCCCACGGTTTAACAGTTTCTGAATAATTCAAGGACATACCATACCACGGAGAGCCGTATAAGTGTGATGTGTAGAATGAAATGCAGCTTGCTTCTGAGATTCTTCGGGGTATTTTCTTACTTGGCCAACCTCTCCTTCTCCTGTGTGGTTGTTTAGTGCCTGTATTGATTTCCGAGCTGTTTCTTCCTCCTATGTCAGACAGTGTGAAATGGAAGGCACTGCATTTTAATATTGGGTTGTGAATTAATCATTTTTCCTGATAGCAAAACTCAGCTCTGTCCCTGTAGGAGAACACCTTATCACAGCAAATAGGATTCAAAGGGAGAGGAGCAGTATAATCCACAGCTAATTGGATGAAATGGCTGGCTCTCTCCCTCCTTCCAGGGGCTAGCGTCCATGCAGCCCCCTCCACAGGGATCTTGAAGCCACCGAAGAGGTTATTACAGTTTGTCCTAAGGGAGCATTAATACCTTAGCCCTTGTTCAGACATGCAAATAATCTAATTCAAGGTCTAGCTAATTAACAACTTAGCTACAGTAAAGATAAAGAGGCTCAATAATAAGCCCGAGCTTTTTGTGGGAGGGCAATGTACCACCTACCTCAGATGCACCAATCTCACAAAAACACAGCGGCTGCACTTAAATATTACCAAACAACCTTGTATTCGAATGAAAAAGAGGGCTTTAAGCAAAACAGAGAACACTTAATACTAAAGGCCAATGAGAAACTGGCCACTTTGGGGACTGTATAAAATTATTAAGGAAAGGTAGGCTACGTTTTTGGGTCTTTAATGAGTGAATGGTATCGTTCTAGAGAAGGCATTATTTGTCCAGCAGCATCCATCTTTGCTTCATCCTACATCTACAACAGTTAGCATTGTCAATGTAAAGTGACATTATCAATAAAGGAAAATATGTCACTATTTAGTTGACAAGATGAAATATTCAAAAAAGTTTTGTTAGAACATTGTGGCTATGTTTGTATTATCGTGCAATTAGCATATCATAGTTTAAATGTGGGAACTTTTAGTTTACTCCTCTAAGATGTCGCTTCAATCAGACAGACCAAAGGTGGGTAAAATTTGTGCTGGGACGCTTTTAAAAATAACCGAAACACATCGTTTACCCTCTCACTCTACCAAATTATTTTCACATAGTTTCCAGCAATCAAGAAAAAATTACAGATAAATAAAACCATGTGAGGTCCTACAGAACAAAATAAAAAAAAAAGGGGTAAGGTAATGCGAAAAGGTCTACAGTACAAGTTTATTAAAGAAAATATTAACTCTGTTTATTAAATAATATTACAGCTAAGCATTAACCCTGGTTGTTAACCCTATAGGAACTGTCCCGCTTCACATATATATACGCCAAGTTTTTTGGCAAATAGCTTCAAATGATTTCAGTTTAAAATGTGTTCTTTGCTACGTTGTCTGTTATGTGCAGACTCAACATTGTGTCCTCCCTTGACTGAGCTGCCTTTAAATGCTATGAGTAATAGAAGTTTGATAAGTGCATAACAAACAAACAAACTTCCTGTGATGATGGTTAGGTACATTAGTGAAAAAGCACCTGAGCGCTTTTCCTAAGAATGGCTTTTTGACAGCCACACTTCTAATGAGACCATTTCTGATGAGGCTTTGGTGAGCAGTAGAGGCCTCGGCTGAAGGACCAGATGCATCTCAGCTAGATTTTTTTCCCATTTCTTGAGAACACGACTTTCAAATACATTTCATGTCCTCTAGATAGATTTTTTTTTTTTTAAGGCTCACCACATTTTGTCCTTTTCTCCAGTTTTAAGAACACACTACATGCTTTGCAGAAAAGTGCAGATTTTGATCAACCTTGCACTACAACAAAAGCAAGTTTCTGACTGGCAGTAGCTTCATTTTTCAGTATGACAATGACCCCAAACCCTCAGTCATGGTCCCCAGAGCCCAGACCTGAACATTATTGAAGCAGTGTGGGTTCATGTTGACAGAGAATGAAACAGAAGGCAACCGACGTCCAAAGAAGACCCATGAATGGGTCTGGTGTAGTATTCCTGAAGACTACTACAGAAAGTTTGCCTAAGAGAGTTCAGGCTGTGTTGAAGAACAAACTGGGTCATACTAAATATTGCCTTTTATGCTGTACATTTTTCAATAAATCACTGTGCCTATCTCCCATTTTCCTAACAAAATACAAAGAAATGAGAGGTGTCTCGATACTTTTGCACAACATGGGACATGGGATGCTTTCAGGAGCAATCAGATGGATATGTCAGCATTTCTTTGACACTTAGCATGCTTAAATCTAATAAGAGTTTCTCCTTGAGTGCTCATGCAGCACACCATGGGCACTTATTTCAATAGCCTCTGCAGGCTGTTGTTTCATAATAAGCAACAGAAAAATGGAACATGTTTTAAGGCATCTCTGGCTTTTCCAGGGTAAAATGTTAATCCAGCTTTAGCAAGGTTACATGGTCAAGGTTGCCAAATTACCGACAAGCACTAATCACCCTGCCTCGGAGCGAGTCTGGCTCAGAAGCAAACACTGTGGAACATTGCTCCCAGCCCCCCTGAAATGCCTCACTACACTCACAACCGCACTCCCTGCCTTTCCTATGAATGAAACTGTGATTTACAACATCAATTTACATCTGCCAATACCAAGTAACTTTTACTTAAATACATAAAGTTTCTGCTTCAAAGGGTTTGCGTTCGCCCTCTGAGGTTATTCAGAACACTATAAGCTTATATATCACTAAAACAAACATGAAGATCACTGACCTTTGCAAATCGCAACACTGCCATCGAGACAGAATCAGCACCAATTAACACAGAAATATTTCAGATTGGGATATATGCACACAGCTGTGTCTTTGTTTAGACTCCTCTTAAATTGACCATGAAATCCCTAAAAATGTGCTCATCCAGGGTAGCAGGACTGTCATTTGTGAAGGGAAAAAAAACATCTTAGCCTGGCAGCGCTGTTTGTTGGAATAGTTTAATAAAACTGTATCTGATTAGTAAGAAATTATTACTGAAAAACATTCGTTTACACTTTTGTCATACGTGTCCATTTGTTTGTACAGCTTTAAATATTATCAAAAAGCAGACCTGATATGTTTTAATATATGAACTAAAAGTAAAAATGTAAGTTCACCAACATACAATTTATAACAATTGTATCTTATCCTGTTTTTTTTATTCCCGCGTGCTATAAAATTATGTTGTTAAAATAACATCAGCCAATACATCGCTTGGAGAAGTACATTGTGCTCTGAGTCACCCCTCAAAAAAGTATCAAATGTGAATAACAAAAAGCCAAAAAACCAAAAGAAAACAGTCCCTATATTCCCAAATGTGCCACATTCCCCTGTTTGAGTGACGTTACCTACAAACTGCAACAGTCATGAAAATTTTAAATATAAGTTATATTCTGTGTCATATATAGTCTGGTCTTTTAGAGAACTCCAAACTGAGTAATGCATGACACAACTTGCTTTAAGAAAATTGTTGACAGCAAGATTAAATCTGAGCAATCTCACTATAATAATGGACATGTGGCAATAATTTCTTACAACGTCATTAAAGACACACGATGGGAATATATGTACATTTTTTAGAAAAAGTACATATAAAACATCTCAAGGGTCCAACAGTGACCATTTTCCAACCAATCAGGCATCAGTTGTTATCTTGGGTTGATACGTTTACGGACGATAAACATAATCTGTGCATACTAATCTTGCGCTTAGTATGAATTTCAGTTCCTCTTATAAAACTAAGTATTATTGCAAAGGGTTAATGAAAGTTTAAAATATGGTATACCAAGTGTTACAGTCCAATCACTCTTTTTAATAGCTTTGTAGCGGCCAGAAAATCAAGTATTCATGAAGATTGAGGAAGATGATCCAGTGAACTTCAATTTAATTGGTGCAAATTAAAACAATCCATCTTTTGCAGCTGTCTATCTATCTGCTATCGCCACTTCATTGCTCGTCTTGCACCTTGATTACAATTATCTTTTAATAGCAAAACTTGTCAGCAATTTTGCTCCCTTCTGATTTACATCACAGCCCAACGCAGCATTGTTCCACTCATATAATTCATGTTTTAGCGTAATGCAGAGTAAGCCTCCACTGGGCAGACGCAAGATATACTGACGCCATCACCTAATATGTGCTGGCTGCTATGACATACTGTATGGCAAACTGTCTGTATGTAATACAGGCTGCAATCTTTCATCCATTCACACAAAAAGAGTTTGCATTGCCGCCGTTTGGTCCCAGCAGACTATCCCCTGAGTAAAGAACATCAATAGACTGCAAAATAAATGCATATGCAGACAGTATTTTTTTGCAGTACCAAGTAATGGCTCCGAGCAATTAGACTGAAAGATGACACTCTGATCTTTATTTGGGACACAGCGAGCTCTGTCTCTTTCCACTTTGATCCTCCCTTGCCTCTCCCGTGATATGCTGAGCTAAGATTTTGTCTGGCTCTATCATAGAATAGGATCTTGCCATTAGCTTACGATGACGGGAACTAACTTACGATTTCACATATGACACCAGCAGTAGTGCTTTGGGAATGGGCAGCAATAGCTGTTGAGCTAAGCAGAAGGCTAAGTATTTGCCAGGCCAAGGCAAAACAACATTTAAAAAGCTGTGCATGGTTGAGAACAAAAGCTCTTTTGTGAGAAGTAAATGCTACTCAAGCCAACTGCTTGAACTTCTGGAAATAAAAATTAGAAGTATACCTCTGCACTAGTCTGTAAGGTTCAAGTGAGGCCGGTGTGAATGTCAGAACAGCTTTCAAAGGAAAAAAAAAAATAATGTTCTCTGTAACTCATCTTTTCAAAGTATCAGCAGCAGACTCATTGCTGCACAGTAAAATATATCCAGGTCAAGAGTTTCAGCAATTGAAATTGCTGGACATTACAGCAAATGAGCCATGCATGGGCAATAATCAACAAAGAGACGGAGAAAGAACGTGGCAAATATACAACTTCATATCAAGATATGTGGACAGTGGGAGAAAAAAAACATCTGCTCTTTTTTTAATTGCCAATAATTATTCACTTACAGAGGGTAACGGATACATTATGCTTTTGGAATTCCTCATAAACAAGACAATTAAAAAGGTACTTTAGGGAAGTAAAATCAGTGAAAAAGGGGTTGCCGTGTGCAAAACAAAATCTGTTTATTTTTTCAGTCGACAGTAATTTTACTGGTAACTACTGGTGAATGTACCCCTTTGCAATAAAGGGGTACATTCACCCCGTTATTGCACACAAAAAAAAAGGAAAAAAAATCTATCAGTGCTTTAGGGAATTGTTCAGCTATTTCCACTATGCCCCAAATAAACTTGGATGTTCTTCATCCATCAGGTGACTACATGGAGAGCTGACCTGTCATAAATTCACTCTGTGGGGATGATGACAGGGCCGGAGCCAATCTTCATGAAAGAATAAAAAAATGGCACAAGGTTCCCTTCCCCCCACTCCCTGAGCCCCCTTCCAACCCCAACTCACCCTTTACCCTCTCTACTGGAGAACCTCGCTCCCTATCTTCCTGCCTATCTCGCTGTCTCTGCGTCTACCTAGCTTTCTCTCTCTCGCTCGCTCTCTCACTCTCTCTCTCTCTCACCCCCTTTTCTCTCCATGGGTAAGCAGGTAATCATGAGCTGTCACAGAAAGGTGACCCATTAATGTGATGGATACGGTGTGAAAAACAAATGGTGTGAAACGTGTGGATTGCTGTCCTTACTGCACCTTGGCCTTTTGTTCTGTCATATCAATATCCACACAGGGCCTCATTACACCGCTGCACTACACAATGAGTGGAGCGCCAGGGTCAAGACTGCACCACGCTCCCTTTGACTGGCTCGGACTGGGCTTTTCAGCTCAACCTCACCCCAAAGGACTCCCAGGTAAACAGGAAGAGGGGCAACCTCTGGAGCCAGAGACAGCGCACATCATCCTAGACTAAATAAGCAAACCCCCAGCCCAGCAGTTCCATCAGGGGCCCCGACTCTGTTGCTTATATGTGCTTTCAGACAAAACTGGCAGCAGTCAATAAAATCAATGTTGTTGTTTATTTGTGAATTGGTCTTTTGTCAATTTTAGGTTTATTTTTACTTGTAGCTTTGCTTTGGTTAACACTCCAAGGGAGCCTAGACATTACTTATGTATATTCATAGAAGTTTCACGTTTTTATGTCAGCAAGGTCAAAAATATCTCTACATAAATATTGATGCCATCGAAGATGTTTTTCCTGCAAACTTACAAGTTTCTTTGCTATAGATCACATTTTTCCCAGACAATGGCAGGTCACATAGAGATGATTGAAACTCTGCATTGCTAGACTGTGTGTGAACAGCAGCAAAAGAATCAATAAGTGGGACTTATATGAATGTGTATGGACCTCTAAATTGCTTCAGGCATACGGTAAGATGGGCACTTAGACTTTCAAAGAGCCATACCGCCAGTCAAGGTCAGGAGGGGAAGTAGCGAGGAGCTATCAGAGTCCTGCCCTAACCCTGCACTGTCCATTACATTTCCCGGCTGTCTGGTCAAGCACTTATTAAAGACCGGGGCTACTTCTGTTGCCAGGACCTGTGATCCACCAAGATTCTGCTAATCACCAAATAAGAAATATTATGAATTACATATAATTGGTTTCATGTGCAAAAATCAGATGTATGGCCCGTAGAGACTTGTAGAGGAACCACTACAGGCACTTTGTGGGTTTTGCATGATAATCCACAGCATTTGTTGAGACACCATAATATAATTTTTAAAAGGTATAATGTGAAGTTTGTTTGACTTCTTCACTGTTTTACATTAGAACTAGAATATGCTACATGTAAGTTAGCAGGGATGTCTCCACACCCTCTGTGTTTCCCCCCGAGGTCTACAGTGGTGGTCTCGTGGACACCTCAGATGAAACGCTGGAGACTCTATTAAGGACAGTGGTTACGGGCCACAGACTAATCTAGTATGACAAACTGGAGGTGTCCTGTTATTTCCAGACCTGGTGATGAATCGAGGGCTGTAGTCCCCCATGCTGTCATGTCAGAGTGGAGCTGAAACAGATTGAGAGGGAACAGACAGCAGATTGATGTTCCAGGCTTCTTCCATCTCCTCTGAAATCCACAGAATCAGCCCATTAGCCCTCCTCCCATTTGCCTATCATTTTACACAGGCAGCTACCTCCACATTGAAATGTGAAACTCACCTAGGGGCTTAATCAAAGAAATACATATCACTCTTCATTTGTATATATTTTTTTATTACATTTTACAATCTTTTTTATATTTTCTATCGCATTGGATTATCAAGCAGCCTTTGGCTACAGGGGTCAGTGGATCAGCCAGTCCAGAAAATCTGTTATCCACTGCCTATTGTTAGACTTATTATTTACTTTTTAAATAAAATAGGAGAAAAAAATGTATTATTTGCATTTTTAGCTCCCTCACAAGTTATACTACCTTGTGCAAAAATTAGATGTTATTTATTATTTACTATTTTTCTTTTGCATTACATTTCTTTAGGATTACTTCAGTACTTTCAGAACTTATTCTGTCTTCTGGAACAACAAGGAAGAGTCAAGAATCAGCCAAAGTGCAAACAATGAAGACTATTAAAGCCGGCGGTGATGGGCTACTTTACATCTCTAAGGTGTGTACTCCTCTGATACCCATTTTCTGTTGTTTAGCCAAAGTGCAAGTCATTGAAGTTATCCCGTAAGTGCCTGGTTTTCTAATATTGTGTACAGTTGTGATGCTGCATGTTGTTTAATATTTGCTAAAATTCTAGCTTTAGCGTCCCATTAGCTAGCTAGCTTCTAGCTTGAGACTTCAGTACAATGGACAAGTATTCCTGTAACCCCACAGAACACAGCAATTATAATCAGCAAGTGTAATACAGATGTTTTCAAAAACGCCAGTGGTTTTCGTTTCTCATCACTGAAAAGCAAAAAAAGTTAATCAAATTACAATAACACAATGAAGACTGCTGAGCGGCATTACCAGCAATGCTAGGTGGGCTACTGAGGAAATGGTCTCCCAAAAAAAACAAAAAAAAAACAAAACTCAAAATGTAAATAAATGTCTTTGGAAACATTTCAGGTTTCATTTATTTCTTTCCCTTACAAGAATTAGATTTGATAATATTTTTGTATCTTTGCAATCTATGATGCTCGTTAGTTCATAGGGAGTCGCTGATCAATCTAGAATAGCCATCCCTGAAACACACACCTCTGCCATACCCCCTCCCTGCAATGACCGCATCCCCACAGTAATGTACCTGTATGTGTGTGAAGGACATCCCGACCGGCAGGGCTATCACAGACACAATCTCACAGCACTTTAATAACTTTGAGAGCGGTCAGCACCCTGCGCTTTAATAACACTCCCTGTCAGCTCACCCCACACTGCGCAAAATTGTCTCGTTGGAATTCTTTATGGTGGAGGCCAAAGAACTCCTGTGATGGGGATGGAATATAGCCACACTCAAACCGCTTCTACTTCTAAATGGCTTTCCAAGAGTATGTTTTTATCTTTGGCTCAAAACAAACAGGAGAGAAGACAGGCACTTGCTTTATGATGCAGCAATAAGCTTTAAAAATCAGCGCTATCAACTCTGGATAAAAAAACAAAAAACAGACGTCTTCTTTGAGTGTGCCTAAAGTTCACTCACTCATATGATAAAAATGTCAAAACTGGCGTGACTGTTGAAAGCACGCAAACTCCAACGGGAGAACTTTACCATAAAAAAGCAGCTATCAATAGCACCAATAAGCAATGTTTGACTGGATGCAACAATTGTCTCAATTAAACTGCTGGGACCATTATATCGCATATGTGCCACTGTACACATATCTGTATGATGAAGATATATCTGCCTACATAAATGAAAAATCTAAATTCAACTCTGTAGATACACAACTGAATGCAACATATACTTTTTTTCCCTAATGACAGAGCATCAAATTTTTTGTTCTGTCTTTGGTATAATTTGGCATCAAGCGTGGGGGGTAATGTAAGCAGTAACACTGGATGATTTCTAGCTATTGAAGTTTATTTCAGTTTCCCCTCGCTGCCATTTGAAGCTGCCAACATGCAGCGCTGACTGGTGTAGCCACAGTGTTCTTATCATTATGCAAATATTTGATTATCTGTTAAGGGAGATCACAGCTAGTAGCTTCGCGAATGCAGCATGTTTATCTCCAGAATACATATTAAAGGAAAATTCAAGCTGAGCATATGAAGTGTAAATTGCCCAGTGCTGCACACAGTGTGCAGTGGCTGTGTTTCAGAGCTAATGATGGGCTCGGGCTGTGTTTTTGTGATGCATCTTAGATTATAGCTCTCTCTTCCTGCAGCAGTGGTGCCGCGTTCCTGGTCATCACTGCCTAGTACTACTGATTAACATAATCAGCCAACATTAGTTATTCATGTGATGTGCAGAAGCGCTCGGGGGTCAAATCTTTGCCCTGTCTAATAACCTATGTTAAATATTAAAGAAGTACATGGGCTGCCTGATTTACATGCCTCTCATCCTGCCTTTAGATGCAAAAGTAGTGAGAAAAATCACTCTAGGCCTGTGGTCCATTAATTGCATGCAGAATAAATATATAGAGTGCTAAAAATGCATTGCTTTGATGATCTGAGGACATGCAGTTAATGCCGCAATATACAACAGATGCTAGATCACATCCAAGACCTTAAGTTCATGTAAGCTGAATATGTGATCATCTCATATCTCACAAATCAGGCAAAGGTAGCCACCGCTGCCCTGCAGAATTTCTCTACGTGTGTATGTGCGTGCGTACAGTATTAGAGACGGCTTTTTTCCACTCGGCTTCATCTGACTGTCTGACAAAAGGGACGCCACTGGGCATGCATGAACTGACTTGCTGCATCTTTATGCCTCACATTTCTTGATTAGGAACAATGAGAGAGGCTAGCCAAGCGTTGAGCTGTCCATGTTGGGTGAGCCATGCGTTGGGTGGAGGGGGTGGACGTGTGTAAATGCGTGTGTGTGTGTGAGTTGGGGTGGTTCTATGAGCTGCAGAGAAAGGGGCAGACTATGAACCCCGAGGAAGTCATTAGGAGACCAGTGACCTCACTGGTGCAGAGCTCAAAAAAAGCTGCCCGTTGGCATGATGTCATACTTCACATGTCAACCTTCATCACAGCAGCACAATGAAGGGTCTAAAACCTGTGAAAACGACATCATGTACCTGGATGCTTTAGCTCCACTTAGTGCGCCGTTTCAGTGAGTAATATTGCACTGAATCAAAATCAGCATAGTGTATCCACGTGGTCCACATGTACTGCAGCACATAAAAACATTTCTCCATGTGTGAACAATTCTGTCTGGTTCTACTAGAAATAACAACTTTGCTCAAAAATCCAGGTCAGGTTGTTCTTGTGTTTAAAAACTTAATAACGCTAAATCAGCCTGGCTTCAAAATACATTTAGAGGGTATTACATACCCAGTAGTCTTTATTTCAGGAACTCAGTCTTTCTCTCTGGGAGTTATAAACGTCTCGAGCCCTACAAAATAAATACAAACACAGCTAGAGCAGCAGGTGGATCTCAAAGGTGGCACTATATTCCAATTCCATGTTGGGCCTTTAATGACAACTTGCACCGTGGAAGTGAATGGATGTACAATTTATCACCCATATTCCCTCACCCTGTAGGAAAAAAGGGACCAAGAGTGTAGACTAATGAACTGCAAACTCTCCTCTAGGCTTCCTTTTGTAATGATGGAGCTACTCAGGAATTTTCTTCCTTCTTTTTTTTTTTAATTTGTTCCTTAAGAAAAAACAATTGTCCTTAGCTCTGCTCATTACTGCTTGGCTGTGGTGACCATTAGGAATTGTGCAGGCCTGCAGGCTGAAGGTCTGAGTAAAGAATTTAATCTCTAAATATAACTTAAGTGCTTATAAGCCGCTGTGATTTTACATAAAGAAATGGCATGATAGGATAGTTTACAAGGCCCCTAAATTGCTAATGGAACCATTGTTTTCTGGAGAGTTGCGCAGAGCTTCAAATCAAATGTAAAAAAAACCCAACTTCAGTGTGTATTTCCTCGTGAGCTTCTCACAGCTATGTGTTTAAGATTCGCTGTGTTGGAATCTGTGTGGAAGCTGATATCACCCCCACATGAGCGATATCATTCATATCTTTAGAAACCGAAAGTGTCATAGTCTATATCATCCAATATGCGACAAACAAAACACTTTACTACTGACATTTTTGCCATTCTATAGTCTGAAGTACTGCACTTTTAGAAGAGTTAGAGGGGAAATAAAGACACATTCTCACATAAAGACGCAGCAAGTAGTTATTACTTTGTAAAGTTATTAGTGTAAATGGTCAGCACATTCATCGTGTAAATCGCTATGTACTTAGCAGCTGGATAGTGTAGTGGTAAGACTGCACACCTTTTGGAACTGGAGTCACAAGTTTGATTCCCACCTGGTATCCAGTAAGATTCCTGGCTAGACCCCCCCATGCTGAAAAAAAAAACAAGCCCTGGAATGGCGCTGCTAAGTCCGCAGCTCAGACACAAGCATTTCACTACATGTTGTACTCTGTATAATTGTGTATGTGACAAATAAAGGTTGTTAATGTTTCTAATTGTAAATTGTCAGTTTAGTGTAGTCGAACCGTTTGGCAGGATATTTTTCTGACCAAATCAATTTCAGTAGACTTCCTAAGAGCTCATTTATGTCAGTCCTGCAATATATGTGTAAACTTAGCTAAGGCCTCCATCACACAAGTCTAAAGACGAGTCAGCAACTCCTGGCTGTTGCATTCAATTTAATGACAGCAACTGACAACAACCTCCAAAAACTACACTCCAAACATTCGGGGAATGCACATTTTTCCCGAGCAACCAGAGGTTACCATCGGGTTGCTGTGCAATCTCTAGGGCTTTGTGACTGAGGCATTAGCTAAATTTAGATATGTGTTGCAGAAGGACTGATATTGTTAACCTGTCAGGAATATAGTCAGAGAAAAACAGGCACTTAGGTAAAAGTGCTACATTGTTAATGACTTTAACTTTGTACTTGTAACACAGAGAGAGGTTGAGTTACTTCTTTGTCACACACCAGGGCTTTTTATTAGCACTATGTAGTTCTGATAGAAAGACTTTGGACAATTCATCATACTGTTAGAGTGAAGGCTTATATTAAAATAAAGTTTCCTTCGTTAGAGTTAACGCTGTGACGATGAACATAATCCGTTTCTTGTCCAGATGTGTGCAGAACTTGATTCTGTGCAGTGTTAAGGAAACGTGGCACACAAGCACAAAGTCTCACGGCACTCATACAGCATCAGTTCACTCACTCCAAACACAAATGTGGTGGCAAGCTCGATGTATTTGGCAGAGACCAATGTCCAGTGGTTACTGGATGAATGGCCCACAATATTGCACTGAGTGAGCGCACTCCCACATCGAGGCTGGACTGCTGTTTAAATCAAGCGGGCGGTCACACTCGATGTGTACATCACCACTGAGGCATGGTGAGCAATGAGACGCCTGTACTAGGCCCCTGCCGGCCCATTGCAGGGCTGGACTGCTGAGGCCCCTGGGCTGCCTAATCAAATCTGAAACCATCACATTCACTATGCTCTCAGGCAGAGATGCATGCAAGGAAAAAAAAATGTCTACATCACCAATCAACCCCCCTCCCCCTCCCCCACAGATCTTAAATACCACCATTAGGAATGCACTATAAAGGAATATGTAAGTAATGGAAGCATAGCTTTTCATTTTTTTTCTAGTTTTCCCAGCAAAGGTCAGTTAAGTTAAGTTAAACAGAGGTATATGAAGACAGCACAGCTCTTGCAAAACTCCTTTTGATCCTCACTACAGTGCGTGTATCATCAACCATATGCAGCTGATAACTACAATCCACCCTCAATCTCTAACTTTCCAGACCTATGAAATTGATGTGTTTATTTAGCGTGTCCAAGCCAAGGCAGAGCAGTAATAGCCTTGTCTAGGGGGTGAAGATGGAATCCCGTCGCTTCACCATCAATGTAAGATAATGGTTTCCTTTGATGGAGATTTGGGCCATCTAAACATAATTAGGCAAGCGTGAACAATGATCTCCATGAAGTGCAGAGTACTAATTAAAACAGTTCAGCATTACAGCATTTCAAAACATGACAATAAAAATAACAAGAGGACCCAAATGGATTGCACACTGTGCCAGTAGTTCCAAGGAAAAAAAAAAAGAAAAAAAAAAGACTGTCTCAGAAATTCAAAGGGCATTGAATTCACTCTAATGGAAACATAGCTAGGGAGAAAAAATATAATTACACAAAATATATGTGTTTTAAATTAATCACTTCTAACTATTTACCCTTTATCTGGGGTTGCCCTCACTAACAGCATGTGTAGAATGAAAACTAATTATAAAATTCACTCACAAAGATCAGCTTTGAGCAAGAATGAGAGAAGTTATTAACATTATTCACTTGAAGCCACGAAGTTATGGTAAAAGATTAATCAAATGATATGAGTCTGTTAAATGTTGGATGTAAAAATAATGGACCAAAACTCTGAATTTTGTTTACAGTAACTATGAAAGACCTTATTTACAATGCACATACGTTTTTAGGTTAAAATCCTGTGTCTTACTCACGGCTCCGACCTCGCGTGTTCTCCTAATTAACATGTCTCATGTGTTCAGTGGAGCAGCATTACTACAGTAAAAACTAACTACCTGCAGTCCATTAATGGTTGCTGTCTGAAAACCATTTAAAGCGCAAAAGATCAGAAAAATAACAAAGGTTTTCAAGTGTGTGCAACTGTGTGTGATTCAAATAGCCAGTCTCTTAAGAGGCACATTGATTCCTAAATGAATGCAAGGCTAGAGAAAAATGGATTTTTTCCTTAAGATGTGACTTTATATCTCTTCTTTAAATCCCTGCAGCACAGTGTGCATTTGATTACACACCGAGAAGGAGGAAATCTTTGCATCTTTATAAAATATTCATTGGAGTGGATGGGTGAGGCAAGGCTCTGTAGATGGTTGCTTGGTGATGGAGGAAAAGAAACTGAATTTGGTGTCTTCTGCGTAAATCAAACAAGTAGGTCAGGGATTTAATGCTAAAACTTCCACACAAAAAAAAGAAGAAGAAAGAAATCCATTGTGAGTTTGCAGACTTATCAATGATATTTTCCAGAGTATTTAATTAAGCGCTCAGTTTTTTAGTCTTTAATAAATGGTGCGCATCTAGTAAATGAGTTGATCAAGTGATTTACTGTTGTGAGATGGCTTTTGTTACAGCATCTTTCATCCGTTTTATACGGACAAAAGATTGATTTAAGATATGATCGTGATTCAATTATAGCTGAATCCTTTATTACCCACTTGGCAGTCTCTGCTCCGTGCTTCCACTTCTGGTTGTGGCCTTTTTTGTAATTTCACATTTTATATCTATGTGTTGAAAACACAAATTCCCAATTACATCAGCCATCTATTTAATGTATGTCCTAAAAGTGTGTGTAATTCTTAACTTCCCTAACCTGATTTGCGTAATTGTAATTAATTCCTGTTGAGCCAGCACCAAACAAGTATATGCAGCACTAAACTGGTCTCAGTGCAGTGTTAATCTTATAATTGTGGCACAAATAGACACAAACACGTACACACACTCACACGGAGATGACTAATGACTTTTTAAAGCCCGGCAAATAGCTTTTGAATTCTCAGGAGTGCGTACAGTTACTGCTTCACTCTTTTGACTTACTTGGATGTGCATTTGTTTAATGTCTCAGACTGAAAGACTGAAACGTTCATTGCTAAAAATAAGTAGCTTGGGTTCCACTGTCGTGCTTGTCAGACTTTTAAAACAAAGTTTTAGTTCCAGTTCAGCAGCATCATGATAGCTCACTTTTATGTTCCTCCTTAAAAAAAAAAAAAACTGGGGAGGTTTAGTTAACATGTATTTGTAGAATTAACTGCTTTGTAATATCTTCAGTGTCGATGACATTTCCTTATGTACAATTGAAGAACTGCATTTACATCAAGACACAAAGACACAAACTACCTATAGCAGTGACTTAATGACAATCATTAATTAAATAAAAATGTTATAAATACCAAGTGTGATCGCCGATGTTACACTAATGCTGAACTCTTTTTAGGTGAAGCAGGCAGTGACTGAAAATCTGAACCCAGCCATACTTGGCCTTTTCAGAAAGCCAGAAGGTGTCACTGTTCATGCAATACTTCCACACTAAATGGACAGATGAAAGCACATCAGTGGTTTGTAAAAGCTGCTTGTGTTAGATTGGGGCTAAGGTAACAGCAATTAATGTATTGTGGACATTCATTTGAATTAATTAATTTGATATTTAGCTAATTACAGTGGCACAAATTCATATTTTGCAACAGATTAAACACCATTCAACATTTACTAATGACATTAAAGCACACTAGTAAGGCTACTGCTATAATAAAAGATGCACTGTACCTGCCAGCACAGGTACAAACGTGAGTTGTTTCTTCATTACTTCATGAGATTAGCTCTAATTTGATCACAAAGCATCTCTGAACAACAAAACACGTGAAAGAAAAGAAGCAGGATAATAGGAGCAGACAGGGTTGAAAAGACAGGTACGGCACACACACACACACACACTCACAGACAGATTGAGTGGAGGGGCTTGTCAAAGAAGTAATACCCCTTGCTTGGTATCTTCAAAACTGACTGGATGACAAACATGTCTGTCAGTGCTGTGCCAATATAGTTTAGGGCCTCTCGTGATGGGGCACACACCCAATGACAGAAGCAGGTCATTTCCGCTCGCTAGCATCATAAATCCACCGTCTGGCCCCTGTCCGGCTGCTGATGCTGCAGAACACCACACACAGTGGACCTGTCGGAGCACCGTGAGCTACTGCGCTGTCCCAGTGGCACACAAAAATACACACACGCATACACAACAAAAACTCGCTAAGAAGCGGTGGCCAACACACTGTCCCATCTACTCTTGTATGGCATCTTAGGTGAGTAAAGAAAGAAAAATATAAGTGTATCTTTTTGTTATTGCTTACAGAGCATCTTTCAGGATTTTTTTTTCCCCTGTCAAGGAAGAAAGCAAAGCTGCTACACTGTGGTTCACCTGTCCTTTGTGTGGACCCTGACAGCTCATATTCTTGTCTGCAGTAAAGACTGCGCTTAATATACAGAGGCATTGCAAGAATACAGTGCGAGCATGTCAGCTGGGAGATGAGGGATACTGCGCCTAATATATTCATGTTTGCTTAAATCAGGCTCAAGGTTAAAACAACATCTATTTTTCTTGGCGTCACATCTCTTTGGCAGAACACAGAGTTTCTGAGTGCCAAACATGACACCTCCACTCACTAATACAAGAGAAATAAAGGATGAATGATAAATAAGCCTGCATTTTCGAAACCTTCCACTATATACCCCACCCTCCTGTTCTTTTCAGCTCCTAGACAGAAATGCAAATAGGTCATCGAGCTTTATCCCCTATTGCCCTAACGTGCAATGACAGTCCTTAAATTCACATTTGAAGCAGGAAGCTGAAAAAAAAAGAAAAGAAATATAGGAAACTTTCCTATTTAGCTTGAAGAGGTAGTAATATTTCCCTGTGTAAGGCTGAGGATCAAAATATGTGCTTTAGGGAAATCATGACCGCTTTCAGGAAGCCATGACCGAGGTTGAGTGGAATGCTAAATGCCATACATCCTCAAGGTTATCACTGAAGACAGAGCCCTTTTGGAATCTGCTTCTGCTTTATTTTCTTGAATGCATGCATCAAGTCGGCTGAAAAGAAAAAGATGAAGGTGACTCCTGGAACGAGTCAAACGCTCTCTCTTTGTGCACCCTGCCTGGCGGTTGTAGGGTGTACACCTTGCTGTGTTTGCAATGAATGGTTGCAATTCAGGAAGCTAGCTCCAAGACTCTCTCTGTGCATTCCTGTCTGTGAACTGGGATTAGGCAGAGGTACAGTAAGCCAGGGGCTAATACAAAGCATTTAAATGTGAAAAGTGTCATTTCCATCCCCAAGTCCCTGAATATTGAAATTAGGTCATCAGTGCAGCAGAGGCCAATTTTCACCCTCATATATCATGGCTGCCCCTGCACCCAAGGTCTCATTACACCATACATGGTCAATAAGCCATTAACATGCAGCAGACAATGTGTAATGTTCATACAAAGACAATGTATCTACTGTACAGTAAGACTAGTGAATCACCGTTTGTGCCATAAAATAACAGGGGAGGGGAAATAAAATAAGATACGGAGAGACAGAACTAACAACTGTCTTTTCAAGTATTTTGGAGGGTTTTGGATGCTATTGGTCGTTCGGCATGGGAGAAGCTTTTTGTATGCAGTCCTCTTTTTTTCCCCAACATCAGTTTGCCAGAGTGATATTCATTTGTTGGAAGCTGTGCTGCATAAACAAACAACGCCCAAGGCTACCACTGGCTGGTTAAACAACCACGGGCTGTTTTCTCTTTTCTCTACCATAGCACATAGTAAATTCCTTGTTGGACCACAACACGCTCATCTATGTTTATTTAACAAATAGCCGACATGTACTGACAATTTCACCTCGGAATATTTACGCCTTGCATCTCAAAAACCCCGTTGTTTACAGTTTTCTGTTCAGGCTTGAAGTAATTAATTAATTAAAGACGGTTAACACAAAAATAGCAGCTCGCCATGACAGCAGAATTGTTTTAGGAGTGATCGAACGGTCTGCACCGCACATCCTCCCCAAGTCGCAATGATACGAACATTCTTTCGTTTGTCGGCATCCCTACATTTCTTCTTGCCATTATCCCGCAATAAACCGAGAGCATCAACATTCTTCTAACTAACCAAAGGCAGATTGAAGCTCCTGGCTGCCACTGCTGTAACAAATGGGGCAAATCATTGTCACAACCCATGTTTCTTTCTCCTTTAACGTGGTTACATGACTGTGCTGGGACATTTATGGACTGCCTGATCCAGTGCTGGCAGATTAAAGCAAAATCAACCCAAACCAGTTTAAACCTCTTCCCTGACGAGTCTCGCAGCATATTGTGCTGCAAAAAACAAACATTTTATTAACAATAAAACATTGTTTTATTTCATTTTCTCCCTCTGATTCAATCTATTTCCCTCGACGTTTTTTTCAGGATTACCTTCTTCCTGCTTGTGAAAATGGGGTTTGTATTGATGAGCTGGGCCCGATATTGATTTCCCATCATTCCTGGTGTGGACATTTTCTGGTCTATTATACTACAGTCGCAGCATATTCCCCTAGCAGCCGTAAAGTGGATATATGGGCAACCTGACCTTGGCAATATGGAGATAATGAAATATCCTTAATGACCCTTCCTGAAAGATTTTACAGGCTGGACTATAGACTGCCAACCCATGTACAATAATAGTTAGCAGAGGAGGATTTTAGAGGCCCAACTAAATCTAGAGCTCACTACACATATTATTAGAAGTGTTTACTTGTTTATTTTACTAGGTTAATGTAACCATTAGGGGCACACATTTATATGATAGTAGCTAATATGAATGAAAGGTTTATATTCAAGGGCAATGTCAGCCATTACTCTATGACTCCCAGCATCACGCAGGGAAAAAAGAAACAGTATGTGTATGAATGATACAGATCTGTATATATAACAATATGTGGACAGTGACAGATTTTGATTATTTTGATTTTACGCCACCAAACAAAAGAGATGACTGAACTTAATTCTTGGGGTTTAACAATAATGAATCTTCAACCTTGAGTATATCCCTTTACTTGTACCTTATTGATAATTGAGAAAAGAGTATAAAGGAAATAATTTAATTCTTTAGTGCTTACAAGGTCAAAATGGGAGGGTGTGCTGAAACAATGTGCTCCTGTAATTTCCTCGAATTGTGTGAAACTGTAGCGACTGTAGAAGAAATGAATTGAATGCCTGAGCTCAAGTAGTACTGTAGGTATTTAGGTGTCAGAGTTGGTTTGGCATCAGCAGGTAAAAAAGGGAGATCATTATTCACATGTCATGCTGACAGTTGTTTCAGAGATTCGTGCCGATAGCAGCTGATAATCATCCCCAGAGCGAAGCAACAATGAACTTGCCCTACCACTCCACTGTCTTCTGAACACTTCAAACATGCTCCACTTCAAACACAAAAGCAGCCATCTCCTTTGATGTCATTGTCAAAAAATGAGTTTTGTTCCATCGCATTTAAACTCCACCCCCTCCGCTGAAACCTTGACGGAGACGTGCGAGAAACAGATTTTGAACATGAAAAGAGCAGCTGTGTTGACTGATACAGCCCCTCTATCCTCGGGCTGCCATACTTCTCCCTTTGCCTCACCAGAATAGGGAATAGTACGAGCTGGGGAGTACATAACCTTTAAGGTTTTAGACGCCGCCGCTCGCGTTAATGTGATGTTTACAGAATATATGGCGCAGAATGTGTAATTATTTATAATTTTCTCTCCAGTTAAGTGACGACTACAACAATCCACGGAAGGCCAAGTAGTAGCTGAAATATCTAGTATTACATCTGCAGTTAGCTCTTTGTACAGCTCCTTTACTAAACGGGACCCGGTTGCAGAGGCAGCTGGCAGAGTATGTCTGCCCCTGATGAAATCGCACTACAGACACGGCTGCTTCATAATGACTATAATCACAGCAGATAAGCAACTAGTGCATGGGAAGGGTGGAGATCAGAGGGTGAAAGAAATAGAAGGAGAGAAAAAGTAATTGAATCTTTTGGAGGCACATTCAGATGAAAGCCATTGGCTGTGTGGGAGATGCTTTTCAGTGAATGACATTTAGATTACAGAGGTGCCCTGTTCACCATCACGGTCAATACCTCCTTCTTCACAATAGCACTCCTAAGTCTCAGCAACACTGCTCTCAGAATAAAGAACACATTTCAGCGGTGATGTGGATTTTGGGGATGCAGACTTTCTGTATGGATATTCTCAAGATTTAGGAGGCAAACACTGACACTGCATTAAACCATAGGAGACAGTGTATTATCTGTTTAGGCTGCAGTGTTCAAACAGCTTCATTTTCCCTGCTACATAAATACATTTTAAGATTGAGAGAAATATTTGGGGATTTAAAAATCTGATAAATGGGCTGATATTTTGTTTTCTTTCTGATTTCAGAAAACAGATCTCCCTGGCATCTGGATGGTTATTCATGAATTCTTACAAACATAATACGATAGTTTGTGTTAAATGTCCTCTTTTATTTATCTTCTGTTTTAGCATCAAATCCCAACAACAGTCACCTCAAGGCGTTTTTTTATTTTTTTTATTTTAAACGATTACCTTCTGTGAGGAATCACTTGACGACAGTGGGAGGAAAAAACTCCCTTTTAACAGGAAGAAGCCAGCCTGGCAGAACCATGCTCAGGGAGGGGCAGCCATCTGCCGTGAGCGCCCGGGTTTGAGAGCACGGAGACAGGTCGCTTAGTCTTTGCCGAACTCTGTTTGTATCTGCTGGCTGTTTCAGAGGGTTGACAAACTGTGCAATGTTACAAGTTCAGGTGTAATTTTTCCATCTTTTCTTCGCTTTCATAATTTTCTGGTAAATAAAAAATATTTGTAGATACTGATTTATTAACCAATAGCTGAATGGCTGCCACATAATAGTGGCCAATTAGCTATTTGCTGATAATATCAGCCAGCCAATATATCAGTCGGGCTCTGGTAACTTCCACAACCAGAATAAGTGTTACATTCAAATATAAGGGTATTCGGTTTCTGATGTGTATGGTCATTTTAAATATTCAACGAAGCACCTTATCAAAATGTAACCGCTGGGGAAGTTTCTCCCCCAGCACCTCCACCTACTTTTATCCCTTCTATCTCCAGTATCGACACAGACCAGCATATTCCTAATATTAGAGTAATGCCATATTCCCCCGGTGACACACTTCAAATGTATCTCAGATTAATGATATATCACGGTAAGGGATCTACAAAAACCATTAGTAAGCCTGACACTTTGACGTCAGATTTTAAAAAATTTCCAAGTAATCTTTTTGATTTATGAAAGTGTGTCCAGGTTCATCGGGAGTGATTCCAGATTTATCACATCCTGGTTAGAATTATTAATGATTTTCAATTTGTAAATCTGATGCTGCCATGTTCGCAGGAGCTTCGCAGAATCACCAACGGCTGATATCAGAGTCCGAGGTTTTGCTCCTGAAGCATGATTACTTTATCAAAATATTGCTACCTATGACTTACATTTCACTTATTTTCCACTCCTGCGGTTCCTTTCCCATCGCCTTCATTTCTCTCTCCTCACGTACGAGTGCCACACACATTTTTCAAAAGCGCCTTCTAAACACCAGAGCAGCCACAGCTTATGTCATTGCTTGGCTAATCTTCTGAAGTTAGACATTGCACTATTAGTTCCGAGTTCCTGACACATGCACTTTTAAGGACCCACTGTGTCAACATGTCAAATGGGATGTAGCGTGCTGACGGCTGTACATTGCAATCTTTCTCAATGTGGATGAGAAGTACAGCGAAGATCATCATCACTTTCCAAAGATAGCCAGCTATGTGTAATGTTGAGGTTTGCTTTGATGTCATGTCAATGCATCAGTACAACTACTTTACCTCTACTTAGTCTGTATGCTCACAATGACTTGAATCCATTCTCTGTGAGGTGTCCTTTATGCGCCATATGCCCAGTCAGACATGAATAAGAATGTCACATTGCAAGTAAGCACTATGAGGACATAACAAGATGCACGGGTGTGACACCTTTTGCTGAAATGTGCTTTTCTACTGAAGCCAGAAGAAACGCGATAATGATTTTTAAAAAGTTTAACATCCTCTCAGTCAGTCCTGTTTTCTAAGAGCACCTAAGTAATTATTTGAAATGCTATATTCCAGAAATAATTAGGCCAGGCAGCTGATATTGCCAACATTTCTTGCTATCGCTGTTCCCGTTCTTACACCTATATGGTGCATCTCACTTCAGAGGGAATCGGCGGATGTGTGAAACTGTTGATAACCCTCCCCCTGTCCCTGTCCTGTTCTCAGATAAATACAGTCCTTCACCACATCCATGAGTCATTGCTGATAGTGCCAGGAGGAACGTGTTTGCAGTACTGCCTCTTTACCTATTCAAAACTCTGCTGCATTGACTCCCGTGTTGAATATCACCGATATTGTCGTGAAAGTGATACTTACAAGTCATCTTCAGTGAAGTTGCAGCGTGTAAAAAAAAAAAATCTTTAGTGAAGCATAAGAAAATTCCAGATCTAACATAACATTAGAGGAAAAGTATTGGGAAACTGTCATGTCTGCAAGGCAGCTAAATATAAATCTATACCCAGTAACTCATTATGACAAAGACTGGAACAGGAAACAGCCGGGCTCTTTCCAAAAATATGAAGAAATATGCCCATTTCAGCACCTCTCGGAAACTCATATTATTTCGAGGTTCTTGGCTTTGTTAGTTTCACAATCAACGCAAGGTTGGCAGGTCAAAAAGAGAAACTTCAGGAAGTATCTGCCCCAAGGTCAAGAGCTGTCCTCCTTAACTTCACTTGACCTACAGTGTCCTTGTGCTCGGGCACCACCTTTGTCTGCTCTCTCATATGGTTAATAGCCCAGTAAACAGCATGCTGGCAGCTTGGGAAACAATGTGTGCTTTTTAGCATCATCTTCTATCTGACTTTAATGCAGTTGTTGGTCCACCCATGTATGCCCCAAAAGGCAACATTCGTCCAATCTGCCCTCCAGCAGGCAACTAAGATACTCTTTTGATTAACTCAATGGCTAAGGTAAAGGCAGAGTAAGTTGCTTCTCTTCTAGTTTAGTTTAGTTTGTGCACTGAATTTTGTCAGGATAATCTTTTATCGAGACACATAACAAAATAATGTTATAACTAAAAATGTTCTCTGTAATCAATGACCTTCAGGAAAACACAGACTAAGATTTTAAAGGAATTTAACAATTTGAATTCCAGACTGGAGCTGAATTTCCTTCAGAGTGTAAACTAGTAAACAAAGATCTTTACATTTAGGCTACGTCCACACTAATGCGTTTTCCGTTTTGGCCTCCCGTCCACACTGAGATGGACTTTCTGGTCAGGGAAAATGAAGCGTTTTGGATACGCTCTCGAAAACGCATACATTTTAAAACAGGAGCTTTCGGGCGCAGTGTGGACGGCCAAAACTGAGACTTTTAAAAACGATGACGTATGTTAGTCATATGATGCAGCCATGTGACCACTTCAACCAAGATGGTCAGACGGCATCGTACAGCAGTTGTTTTGTTTGCTCAAAGTTTTTAGTGGCCGTATTGAAGATTAATATGTAGTCATTTGTGACTCGGAGCAACAGCTCCACCTCATTATCATTCCA
>VUQR01009888.1:25796-39216 GCA_015108515.1 Hemichromis elongatus | reverse complement strand
CCCCCTCCCTCCTGGCTCACAGCTCAAACGAGTTGAACGAATCACCCACTCGACTCACCCCCTCCCTCCTGATTCACAGCTCTTTTCTTCTTCTTGGCTAGCAATCAACGTTAAGGTGCATTACCGCCCCCTGGCTCACAGCTCAGTGGACAATTGCGCGACATACCACTCACCTCTACCTCCTGGATCTCAGCTGCTGAAACTCAGAGCGTGTTACTGTGGAAAAGTCACTCCTTCACCTGAAATGAAGTCTGACTGACGTAGTATATCACTTTGTTTTAAAAAGATAATAAGCAGAGTAAGGGAAAAACATATGTGAACTAAGTTCCACCACTATTAAAAAAATACAGTCTGACTCGCATTCTGCTGCTGCAATAATGTAAGTAAAGTTAATCAGAAATTTGCTATTTTACTAAATTATTTAGATGAAAATATATATATATATTTGATACATTTGAGGAAAATACTAATAAAATAAAATCAGAAAAAAATAAAAAATAATATTAAAATTTAAAAAAAATTTAAAATTAAAAAAAAATATGTTTGAGAAAAGTAAATTTTTTGTACTCTCTGGGCAACTGACTCAGTGACTCAAATGAATCAAAACACTCGATTCACTTTGGTGAGTGACTCATTCAAACTCGATTCAATAAAAAGAATCAAATTTACCATCACTAATTCACGGCATGAATAAACTTTCTGAATCCTTTATTGTCTGCAACTGAAAATAGTTGTGGATGATTACCATACCTTTCTAATCTGATGATGTTGTCTCTTGTTGTTGTCCCTGGCTCTCTTTCTCTCTCTTCCCCCCCCGTTCCTGTGCTACTGCGTGTAACTACCGCCCCACCCCCTACTCAGCGCAAAGCACCAGGCTCACAGTGAAGCGGAAAAAAGTGCAAGAGAGAGAGGGCAAGAGAAAAAAAAAAAAAACACGGCTCCCAATAAGGAGCCGGCTCGCGTCGTTCACTTCAACGATCCGGCTCTTAGAGCCGTTTCGTTCGCGACCAACACATCACTATTTCAAATACAAAAGCAGCATCTACCGCTTTATATTCCACGATTAATTTGCATGAACAACAGTCCCAAAACACTTTGTGCTGCAGAGCACTAAATGTTTGGGGGGTTTTGTTGTTGTTCTTAGCAATAATGAGAAATAATCATTCTAAAAATGCACCAAAAACTATTTATGTTTTAAAAACAAAGTTGTTTTTCTTTCTTTTTTGGTTGAAGTCCTCTCCTATTGTAACTTTGATCTCATGAGGGTTAGCAATAAGTCATGGAATTGTATCATAAGTTACGTTAACAGATTTTGATTTAAGAGATTTTAAAGTGAATCAAAGCCAAACTAGAGAGAGAGATTGTGAGAGACTCCTCAGCAAATAGCAATGAAGGCGACTACTCTTAGAGAGTTGCTTCTAGAAACTTCATGACGCAGTAAATCCAAATGAGTTGTGCTGTGAAGTGGCTCGTTGTGATGTGACATTCCAAATAGTTACTCCAATCAAACCCTGCACCACTATCCCAAATTCATGTACAAAGTGAATGCCAAGATGGTAACAAATGCTGGGCAATATAAATAGAAGCAAACGCCTATGAGCTGGGATTCTTCCTTTACCGCTTAACATCTATGAAGTCCCCAACGACTCATTTATATTGTCAGGCTTGGGTTTTTGTTTAGCTAGATTCCAGATAGTGTTACGGCTAGTGGGGATGAGACGTGTGGAGATGGTAAAAGAGGCTCCAAATGCAGGCACTCGTGAATGTGAAACGGTGGTTTATTGGAAATAAAAAACCAACAGAAAAAAGGCAACGAGACTGAAGACTAACTAAACTGAGAAACTACAAAACTAACTAACACAAACACGAACATGAGGGTGGGTGAGCCGAGGCAAAAGAAGGTGGATCGCAGGGAGAGCACACGGACGGCACAGGTTTGAAACACAGGGTAGCTAGACAGACGAACCAGCAACCAGTACGAGACAAGACATGACTTAAATACACACAGAGGAACACGGGGAGATTACAAACAGGTGGGGAACACAGCTGGACGTAACTGACAGGACGAGACAGAGGAAGCAAGACTGACTACAAACACATGAGACGCCGATTTTCACAATTAAACAGGAAACAAGAAATCATGACGAAAAGGTGATACCAAGACACCAATGACCCAGGACCGTGACATATAGGAATATGAACTGTCGTATATTTTTAAATTATGGTCTTCTATTATTAGATTTATTGACTCCTTTTATTCCTCAGTACCTATTTTTCTTTACATCAAAACACAGGATTACAGTTGGGTCCAGGGTTAGGCACAGTTGATCACCTCAACCTCACATTGTTTTAAGAGGACAGAGTTTGAATTTCCTGAACATCCTTGACAATTAGAAATGGAACATGCCAGTGACTACATTTGTGTGAGTAACAAGAGGTAACTGTGTAAACACAACGAGTGTCCTGTTCTAGTTTATGGAGCTTTGAGTTGAAGCAGACTTTATTTTTTGCAGTGGACAGAATGCTATTCGATCGTGGAGCGCACAAAAACACTTGTGCATACATCTAGAGTTTGTAAGCCAGGCTCCTTATGCTGCGAGGCAACAGTGCAAAACCCTTCGTCAGTGTTCAGTGTGGATTTAATGTGATTTATGTAACAATGTCACTTTTAATGCACTCTCTCACACGTCTGCTAAATTAAGATTAAAGTTAACAAGTTAACTCCTTTTTCAGACAAAATAATTGTACTTCTGAATATATCACGATACCTTTTAAACACACTGTAGAAAATGACTGAATAAATGGGCTAAATAAATGACATACACTATGTTGTGACTGATATAACTAATCAGAACTGGAATTTTCCATAAATTAAAGCTTTTGAAATGACAAACGGTCATAGCTTAACTCTGATGCAGGAAGCTACAATTCTTTTTGTGAAACTAAAGCCCGTGTGTGTTTCCCAGTGCTGGCTCAAACAGAGGTGTTGCTGGCCTGCACTGTAATAGAAATGCATGTCTGAGTCAGCTTTAATCTCTGGTGTTTGGAGACTGAAAGAGTAAAGACTCTAAGCCTGACCCAGCCGGCTCCCATCACATCATGGTTGCTAACTGGGTCAAAGACAAGGCCAGCATGGGCTAGTGTCATAGCTGTATTGCTGCAGGCCATGGCTGCTACCAGTTAGCCGCAGTCCCTGGACACTGCTAGTCTTACAACTGGTGATTTGTTAGGCTAACTGCAAGCCCTGACAGCTGTAATGTGTGTGTATGTGTCTGAGCAAGTAATTAGGGTCCTTGACAGGTACATATTAGCTCTGTAACTGATCTCATGGGGGTGTTTTCCTGTCTGTCAGGGCTGGCTGCTCAGAGAAAGCTCAGTCTAGCGTTGCACTAGCGTGCTATACTTACTCTGTGTGTTCAGTCGTGGCACGAAGAGTGATTGGCCAAATTATAGGTGATACAGGGGAGTTTTTAATATTAAATACACTAAACCTAAGAGATATTGTGTAACTCCATGAATTCATCAGTAATATAATGAACATTTAGCCGAGCATATAAACTTTACTCAGTCAGCATGTAAACACTTGTGTGTTGTTTTTCCAGTGCTGTGTCCTATTTTTTGAATAGTCAAACAGAAACATTCAGTTGTTATTGTGGAAGTTTTCACTAAGTGTCCGTTTCAGGGGGACTACCTGGTAAAGAGTGAAACGACTTAGTCTCTCAAGTAAGCCTTCTTTTTTCTTTGTTTAAAACTGAGCGCTGATGCTGTGTCAACTACTATTAGCCCTCTGAGGCCCGAGCCATCATCTGTGATGACCCTGATGCTAACCCATGCAATCAGAACATGCCAGTTTTGTTTCTCAAAACTTGTTTTTCCAAGTGCTGGCAATCAGGGAACAAGGGAAATAATTATCCTACTTGAAACACATCAGAAACTTGGGGTTAGGCTTAGGGTTGTCACCAATGATAGCGTAAATCTCAGAGGGTCAACAGGGCTATGTGACAACCAGAGACGTATAATGATGTTTATTTCAAATGCGAAACCAGGTAAAAAAAAAATAATGCTTATGGTTACAGGTGTCAGTACAGTGAGAATGGATTTTTTTTTTCTTGAAACTGAAATGTGGGGATTTGTTTAGCTTTGATAATACATAACACCTGTATAATTTACAGCCACTCATTCTGCACTCAGGCTGCATTGTGATGGCTATGTATGTTTATGAATACAGAATCTCTGACACACACACACACACACCTCCTCTCTCTAAGGGCTGCTAGTCTTGCACTGTGATAGTACAGGATATTATTGCATTCAGACCTTAGTTTAAATGCTCGGCTCCAGCTGTGTCATGTCTCCTCCTCTTTGCTGTCCTTTGCTGCACAGCTGGATTTCTTCACCATCTGAGCTTTTACACAGTACGTATACAGATCTTTGGTTAGACGTCTGTCTTTATTTTGCAGTTCTGAGTGTGTATTTTATTGTGCATCGCTTTTTTGATGACCCATAACCAGTGTTAATGTGCCTGTTTGATTGCAGAAACAGGGCTCATCAGGTGCTGGCAGGTGTTTGTTTTATCAATGAGTCAATTTGCCGCCCTGGAGTCATCGGTGTAACAGCTACTCACACTTTTACTCTAATGATTTACCTCCAGGCTGAATGGATGTATGTGTGTCACATAAACACTCTACTGGAATTTGTTGATGCTGCTCGTAGTTTGTTTTTGCAGTCAATATGTAAAATTCACCAGTCATTGTTAAATAAACGTGGTGTTAGCAAAAATGAGAAATAGCTGGTGACAGGCTGGTAATAAGCTTGAAAATTAACCAATTAAATGCATTCCTGAAAAAAAACCCCAGTGTAATACTGAGTGGTTTAATTTTGCTCTGTAATTATAACTCATTAAAGCTGGAGTAACTATTGTAGCCAAAAAAAGATTAAGCTGTTAAATATGAGGCTATTTCAGAGAAAGTAATATGTAGTTTTGTGATAAACATATTTCTTATGATTGTAATCTAAATAAAAATAAAAACGTGTTAGATATTTTACATAAATGAATCAGATTGCTCATATTAAAGTGTTGCTCCATAGATTAATGTGAATATTGAACAAGTTATTAGTCAGACAATGAAAAGGTTCTTGAATGTATGATGGGAATGCATATTTCCTTCCATTTTAGTAAAGTAAAAATTCATTTTTTCTACTTTTTTCTCATTTGATATAAATGCATGCATTTTATACAAATTCAGGACTCCATTTAAATAGAAATCCCAGCAATGTTTTTACTAGGGATGTCCAGATCCAATCACGTGATCAGAAATCTGATGTTACGTCCTGATCAGGACTCAGCTATATACAGGGCTGCTGCCAGAAATTCTGAGACCTATGAAAACCAAAATTTCTGGGACCTCTACATTTTTCACAGATAAAATTTAACCCAATAAACATACCCTGTATACTTTAAAAAAGATACTTTGCACATAGTTAAAATGTCTAAAGATGAGTACAAAGCCTACAAATACAAGTAAAAAGAAAAAACTATGGAAATATGTACTTGTTTATATAAAAGGGAGAACATTTATTATCTAATTACAAGCACAACAGAACATATTGTACACAATAATGACATATACCTTACATGAACAAGCTTTAGCTGGGTCAAACTGATAAACCAGCAAACAACAGCTAGAACTAACCCATAACTAAATCAGTCCAGGTCTGCTACGCCAAAAGGGCTCAAAACCAAGACACATCAGTAATGCCAGGCCTAAACCAGTTCAGGACTAAACAAGTAATGAACCAGACTCGACTGTTTGTTTTCCAGGTCTAACAAAGTTATGTTTGGCATCACTTTATAATGGCCCAGCGGCATACCTTTCTGCTGGCAAAATCATGAATCAAATCGTCAAAGTTCAGCTTTCTTGCCAGTTTGCGTTCTATGGATATGGCAAGGTGACAAAGTCTATCATGCAACATAGCAGACCTCAGATAGTTTTAATCAGTTTCAGCTAACTGAATGCTCTCTCACCTGCATTTGTCACTGTCTGAGCTGCATCATAGCAAGAGATGCTATGCTAGCGACTGCAGCTTGGACGGAGGGGTGGAATGAACCATTGTGAAAGGGAGGGGTGTGTCATAAACAGTACATTATTATAATACATTATTTGTTAAATATTATTAAAGATATGGTCAAAATAGACAAAATACACATTATGTGTAGCAGAGGCCCTAGCACATTTAAATTTCATGTATAATAACATTTAAATTAACATTTAAAAAGAAATAAGAAAATATGGATCTAGTCTTCTGGGCCCTTCCTCAGCCTGGGCCCTTAAAATTGTCCTAACCTTCCACCCCTTTACGGCGCCCCTGGCTATATATATGTTTATATATATTTATTCTCATTATTTTTTTACACATCTATAGTTATTGGGTGGCACAGAGTTAGACCTCTTGACTCCACACAGAAACAGCAACGTGTGCGGCATGACGTCACTTTGTTGCAGAGACGCCTGCCGGCAGAACACGGAAGCAGCTTGAAGTGGAAAGCGTGAGTATGTCTGCGGTCTGGAGGTATTATAAAGTTGATAACAACAACATTGCCATAGCAAACTGTGAGATATGTAAACTTGGGATTGCAAGAGGTGGAAAGGAAAAGGTTACATTTAACACAACAAACCTGATACAGCACACAATACAGCGAATTTATCCAGACAACCCAGCTGAAGACTCAGCTGATCACACTGCAGGACAGTTTGAAAACACGGTGGCATGTTGATTTTTTTATTTGTTTACATGCCTGCCGGATATTTCAAGTTGAGGTGTTATTTGTTTTTATAATAGACTTTTAATAAAAGCAATGTCATAACACAAGGAGCAAATAATTCTGAAATAATTCAGAATTATTTCATGCAGTAAAACATGCAGTTGCTTATGGCTGCAGCCATAAGCGACTGCAACTACCCATTGCAGCCAGGGGTATTTGCATTAGTAGTTTTAGTTTAGTTTAGTTTACTTTGAAGAACAATAATATTATCCTCCATTGAATTCAATAATTATTTTGGATTTGCCCTGGTATGCCTTTCCTAGATGAAGTAAATAGTCTGCTTTGACAATTCTAATCTAATTTAAAAGCTTAAACAACTGAATCGGTCTTCGTAGTCCCGATACATTGATCGACCACAACACATAAACCATCTGCCTAGTACTGTGGAGTCTTACTTACCGCTTTTGTGGATGCAGCTTATTCTGGTGCATCCAGCAGATGCTTGATCTGATTGGATGGGATATTTGGGGCTGCTGCTGTCCAGGTGCACAGGTAGCTCCTTCTGGTCCCCTGGAAAATGTAAGACCCACATCCATTCACTGTACATTGTTTTTGGACTGATATGAAATATCTCTCCAAATGCTGAACTATATCGATTTGGTAGCTGTTAACATTGTTGTTGAGGTTGTCTTACCTAAATGGAAATCCTCTCATGGCCAAACTGTGAGGCAAAAATGCATAAAAGAGATGTGATTGCATGTGACTATAATGCAGTCCTAACCCTGCCCCTATTCTAAAGTGGTCCCCCAGCAACCTGGGTGTTAAAAGGTTAAATACTTACCTTTAAACATTAACTAAAGGGCCAATTATCATTTGTGATTTGGCCTCACAGGCTTTGTGTGTTGGCTTTCAAGAAGAAGATGGTTTTGACATGGTCCTACAGGAGACTTTACTATAGCAGAAACCAGACTAAATTATAGAAATTTGACTTAATGAAGTAATGGGAAGTCATTGAAAAGTCATTACAGTTTACACAGTGGGATCACTAAATGATGAAAGATGATTATCTATATGTTTGCAGAGGTCCACTGTGTTTTATTATTCATTTTTGTACAGGAGGAGTTTTTAGTCTCCTGGTATGCTGCGCAGAGATAAAGCAGAGTGTTAAATGGGCCGATTACCACGGCTCTCTCAAAATAGCCAGAAATACACACACCAGACAAAACACACACGCTCACAGACTCCAGTCCAACATCAACACCTTGGTACGTCTCAGCCATGGTAGATGAGTGGAGGGGAACGGCTCAGTTGGGAAAGCAATGGCGAGTTACGACCATTTTTAGATCAGGAAGCGTGGTGGGGGTACCAGTGGTGCAAACACACACACACACACAAACCACAAGCACACACTGACACTACACGGATGCTGTATACACAGAGTGTCCTTTAACCAGCAGCACACTGAGACATCTCTGCTCACTGCTGATAGAATTTTCATGCATTGCAACCAAAACAAACAGACACCGAGCTGTCTGAGAATAGAACCTGTTTTAATCAAGGTTTTGGAGCATCCTCGGCTCTGTTATTAGAGAAAATTACCTCCTGGACTACTTACATGAGGAGCACACTTGCACACTCAGATGCTCACTCAGATACACTTAAACACACTTTCACATCTGCACACAGGCACACAAGTTAACCGGTTGGATCAGCAAATGGACACGGCCACCCGTGAGTGGGGTTTTTTTGCAGAAGAAGCCTGTTTACACTGTAATGGAAGAACACAGGAACAGTCGTGGATGATGGATTGCAAACTGGTGTTCTCCCTCCGTCTTACTTTCTATTTCTTCTTTATCTCACTCTCAAACACACACATACAGAATCAGACACACAGACTTGACTGATCCTTCCACTGAAGCAGCATTCTGATGACATTGGTTAATTCATCAGTGAAAGATGCTCACCACTTAGGAGTATGCTGTAGTGTTTCTTGCTTTAGACGCACTTTTAATGGACTTTTCAGGCAAATAATGTGACAGATCATCTAAGACGTTTGTGTTTTACCTATGCTGAGTAAAATAAATTGTGTTACCTAGCATTGAGTAGCATATATGTCTGTCAGTGTGTTGAATCCTGAACGTCTATGTATACATTGTTTTCAGCCAAGCTTACTAGTGTTAGTTGATAACTTAGCTATTCATCCTCTAATCCAAATATGGCCACTTTTACCTATGCTTACATTCAAAATGTGGCATTCAAAAGCAGCGTGTGGCCATGTCTGTCCTTTATATACAATTCAATTCAATTTATAGAGCACCGAATCACAAAAACAGTCACCTCAAGGTGCTTTATATTGTAAGGTAAAAACCCCTACAATAATACCAAGAAATTCTAACAATAAGAATGCACTTGGCAACAGTGGGAAGGAAAAACTCCCTTTTAACAATGCAAAGAAAACCGATTATCAAATCAGAAGGGACTATAAAGTGAGTATAATTTACAGCTCCCTATGAAAATAGATCATGCAACTTTTCGTGTGTCATCTGTGCTACCCAGGCAGCGTCCTTGACTAAAACAGCTGGAGTATTTCGAATGACTCAGAATGTGTATGAAGTGGACTACCTGCTGCTGGTCAGCACATATGAGAAAGGACAACTCCCAGCCCGATTTTTCCATTATTTTCTGAAGATTGTGTGTGAAAACAGATTAAATAAAGCAGGTATTCTTGATCCAACCGCTGCAAAGAGCCAACTACAGAGGGGACCAATGAGTAGCAGACAACTGCTTGGACTGAGTCATCAAAGACTGGACTTCATACCAGAAATCTGGACTTTAGTCCAGACCACCACGGCTATAACAACATTCTTCAGTGACATGTCATTGCATCTGATTTGAACTGAGTGGGTCCATCATTTCTGCAGAACAATGAGCCAAAACACACCACCACACTTGTATAGCCAGTTTGACCAAGAGGACCGTGATCAACGAGACGATCTAGCTGCCACTATTACTCAGCTTACCCCAACTAAAAAGGTCTGAGGTAAGCTGAACTTCAGATGGATCAGAAAGCCATCAACAAGTGCTCAACACATGTGGGGAGTCCTTTCGGATTGTTAGACAGGCTCGTGATGATCTTGTGAAACCAATTCAAAGAATGTCAAGAGTGTTTATTCAAAGCATAAAGCAGCCACTTCAGTTTCAAACTGGCACTTACTTTGAAGATTGTAAAATGTAAATCTTACTGTGCTTTAATTAGTTTGTTTTTAGGGCTTTTTGTTCCTCTCCATGTTTCTTGCTCCAAGCAGCATCAGCGCTAAGCCACCAAAGACTCCAGCACCTTCTAGATCACAATAAGCTTCTCAAATGAAGAACGTATTCCTGGTTTTCCCAGCAGTCAACAGCCGATTAGAATTCTGATTTCCTACAGATGTGATTTAGTTTACCGAACATCCCTCAGACCTGACAATTTCAAAACAACGACGAGACGAGAACTTGATTACAGCAGTTCAAAGCTTCAGAGTTTATAATTCTCAGGAAAGACTGCAGAAACAAACATCTCAGATGGGCTCGGAGAGCAGTCACGCTGATTGCTGAGCTTTCAAGTGTAATGAGTTGTTTCTTTTGATTTTTGCTTAACACTACCTAGCTTACTTTATAGCCCAATGTTACGCGCTGAAATTGCTGGTGTGTAATATTAGAATAAATGCTAAAGCAGTAAAAAGTCCAGCGCTTAAGACCAAAAGAATTCAAAAAAGATCACTGGAGAGTCAAAAACAGTTAAATCGGTAAAAGATAACTGTATACGTGCAATCAAACAGAACCGCAATCCCATTATAGAGCAAGTGGGCCACATTTATCCAGATAATTGCTCCTGAAGCAAACAGTCCAATGTGGGACACACAAGATCACAGGCCAATTCTATTTTAATCCTGACTAAACAGAGCAAAGTCAGACCCTTACTCAATCTGCCACAGCATCCTTCATCTTCAGGTTCAAGTCCGTGGGACAGATGGGCTCTTTCATTATTCCATAATGGGTTCCTTGAGAAAAGAGCAGACACAAAGACACATTTTTCCTCATTCAGCTCCGACATTAAATAGTGATTTTCATTGAGGTTTGTGGAAAGATAAGCAAGTGCAGACAGTCCTTAGAGATATAGTTATACCAACCATCAATAACAAGTGGACAGGTCAGGAAAGTATGAGCCATATTCCCTTAAAACAATCTGGTTTAAAATATTGAAAACATTTTAACTGATACTTACAGCAAGTGGTATTTAAGAGCACATTTTTCAGTTTTATGAACCCTGAAGTGTTCTGGTTGGATTTATGTAATCGTCGTGCTGTAGTCCATGTGTTCTGTTCTGGCTGATCAGGTTAAATTCAGAGAAAGGTTATATAATATGTATCAAACTGGACCGTTCCCATGTTCATTCATTTTTAACTTAAAAATCCTTAGCATTAGCGAGAGATCGATAGCCTGAATTAGTGAGTCAAATTTCGCAAATTTCACTCAGTGTTGCACTAATGATTGAACCGATGTAGATTTCCAACCTTCAAGTAGCATTTATAGTTACTGTGCTCTAAAAATGCTTCAAATCATCAAACAAACTGGTCAGACCACTCTTAGCAGCAACAACTGCAATCAAGTGTTTGCAAAGAATCATTTTTCATGTAATATCTAATAAAAACATTGCTGTGAAACAAGCTGTTTTAGCTCCCTTTAAGCCGGCTTTCTTCTGATTGTTTGGCCCCATACAAAAAATGTAGGTGGCACGTCTGTGCTCAAAGCCAGAGCTGTGTGTCTGAGACGACTATAACGGGGATACCCATTCTCATTACGTCATACAGAGCCAAGACTAGAGAAAATAAGAGCACTCTGACACTGATTGTTAGCATATACATCGACCTCATAATTTGACATTTTGGCCATATTTATATATGTTTATATGAGCATCCAGCATCAAAACAAGCTATTTGTTTCTGACAGAAAATACGAAAAAGACATAAAAGGGCACTTTTAATACTGTTACAGGTCCATGACTGTAAATTTCATCATAAAGTAAATCCTCCAAAAGCAAGTGACTGTGTGGTGCTTGGTAATGTTTAAACTGAGCTGCTTGAGCTCCGTACTCTGTCAACCTGGAAACACTCCCGTCATTGAACAAGCTCCACTAATCCCTTACCACAGCATAAGGGTGAGAGACACTCAATCTGTGTGTGTGTGTTTCAAAAAGAGAGAGAGAGAGAGAGAGAGAGAATGTGTGCCGCTGCCTCAGGACTATTGGGATTTCCCTTTTTAATTAATTCAGGATTTGTTTGGGGCACAGAGGTCAGAAATGGAGATGGAGGCAGAGACATTTTCTCATGTAAAACCACAAGGTGTATGTGTGTGTATGTGTGTGTTTCTGTGCATGTGTGTGTGTGTATGTGTCTGTGTGTGTTAATCAAGGACAGTTGGACCAAAAGAAAACAAGAGAGACAGTATGTAGAGGTTATAATTTATTTAAATAATAATAATAATAGCTGCTACCTACTTGCTGTTCATTCAGGTGTGCAGTCTTTTTAAAGCCAGTTCCAAGTGCAAAGTTCCAAATTATAGTTTATCATAACCACACACACAAGGACAATTATTTGGCTCAGTGTCACAATAACAGGTGTGGTCCATTTTATTTTATTGGTTGATGACCACAGGCACAACCCAGGCTTCTGAAGATGAAGACATTTACACAATTAACAACACAACATTTGAGAGTGCTAAACTCACGCAGAAAAACACAAGGGCTGTCCGGGAGGGGGGAGCGAAGAAAATCACTGCGTGTAAACTAGGAGAGAACAAATGAGCCCACCAAATTCTTCCATAAGTGTAGTTAGCAGTCCTCTGCTGCCTCCTCCACCACACACTGTGGCTTGCACCCCCCCCCACTGTCTTCAGTGATTTTGCCTTTCTCCAGTTCTATTCCCCAAAGGGAACTCTGTGGATCAGACCCCCCACATCTGAGAAATAACCCCCTGCTTGGCTGTGACTTCTGACCAGGTTAGCAGAAAGCAAGAGAAACTGCACCAGAGCAAAGCCGCTGGCCCTGCTGGCATCAGCCCCATGTTTCTGAGGACGTGTGAAATCAAAGATGTCAAACTGCCATTTAAAGGCAGGAGGGGCGGATGGTGGTGTGAGTGGCTCCTAAATGGTCTTCCAGGAGGATTTTGTATTAACAATACTACAGCCTGTTCAAAACACTTATGTCATGTTTTAATTTAATTTTACTTTTTAGGAGTTTTTTTGTTTTTGTTTTTCTTTCTTATCAATGAATACTAATTTTATACCCTGAAATATTCTCTGAAGGCTCACAAAAAAGAAAAACTGAAAAAGTCAAAGGGAACCCTCCAAATGATGGGAATTATTACAGAATGACATATTTTAATTGCGACAATTAACTAAATTTGTGGCGCAAATCAAAACCAGCTAGTACTTTTTACCACCCACCATCTAAGAAAATCATTTTTATTGTTGTTGCTGTTGTTTAAGCTACTGTGTCTTGTGGCTTCAGCTGGAGTGGAGAGGTCGACGGCTTTCAGTCTAAGTGTGTCATTCGTTTGGAGAAATTGACTAATGCTAACATAGCGCTAAATAATTTTAAGACACATCAAAAAAACAAAC
>VUQR01009888.1:15168-25776 GCA_015108515.1 Hemichromis elongatus | reverse complement strand
GTAATGTGTGTTTTTTTTTTTAAAAAAATAAAAAAAAACAAAAAAACAAAAAAAAATTTAAAAAAAAAAAAAAAAAAAAAATTAAAAAAAAAAAAAAAAAGCACAGAATGTTAGCCAGAGGCAGCAAACTGTCCATTGTATGAAAATGATGGAGACAAGGTATATATTTTTAAATGGAGCTTACTGAAAAAACTAAAAGCATTTGTCACTATGGCCGAAGCTGGGCATAGTGAAACACTAATGCTTATTTGAGGGTTAAAAAGTTGGCAACCCTGCCTGTAAAGCCAAAAACTGAAATAATAAATAATTTTTAATTAAAATTTATTTTATTTTATTTTTGCCAAAAAAAAAAGGAAATTTTTAAAAAGGAAATTTTGGCTAACTTTGTGCCACATGGACAGTGGAAGACCTCTCTGCATTGAATCATACGTGTTATTAATCTCTGTCTCTCTTCCACAGCATGTCTTTTATCCTGTCTTCCTTCTCTCAGCCTAACCCGTCGCGCCCCTCCCTGAGCCTGCGGCTGGAGGTTTCTTCTTGTTAAAAGGGAGTTTTTCCTTCCCGCTGTCACCACAGTGCTTGCTCATAGAGGGTCAAATGATTTTTCTGTTTTTCTCTGCATTCATTATTGTAGGGTCTGCCTTAAAACGCCTTGAGGTGAGCTGTATAAATAAAACTGAACTGAAAATTAAATTGAATTGGAAATATTTTTACATAGAACATTTCATTACACATGATTAAGTCAATGTGCTTTGCACAGAAGATAAAAATTTATAAACACACACACACACACACACAGGAAAGTAATTTTTTCCCTCTGAGACTACAGCTGGGCCTCTTACAACGCAAAAACAACTAAAAACATCTTCTCAGTTAGCTTTTGGCTGGTTTAGTTCAACGGCTTCCACTTCTTTCTTTTCTCCGTCTGCTTGAGGAATCTCAAAAATAAACAGTGATTTCAGAGTGATGCTCAATCTGAAATAGATTGAGCATCAGAGTGATGCTCAATCTGAAATAGGAAGAGACTAACAGCGATGCTGTGGACATGACGTGTGAAGCAGGTAGAGAGCAGGTCTCAGGTTAGACTTACTTCTGTTTTGAGGTGAGCGATTAAAATGACAGCAAACATGAGTGAAGGAAATCACAACTGGGAGATAAGATGACAATCTACATCCATGTGCATTTTTATCATGTTTGACATGACCCTGAGTTGTTTTTCTGCATCATGTAGAAGATAGGTTTGTATTAAATTGTTTTTTTTTTTTTATTAAAATGTGGTTACTTTTGCAATTCCCACAGTTTCCTGTCAGCACCTATTTATGATTGATGCACCCTGTGTGGCATGCACAGAGCTCATGCCGCACACTGTTGGCGTGCACGCACACACACACTGTCTCTTTCTGGATATTCCAATAACTCATAGGGAGTAGCAGAATGTTATTATAGCTTGGAGGGCTCTCTCTCGTCAAAATGGCCCCTGGGTGCACACATGTTTTTTGAGGTTTGTGTTTGTGTGTCTGTATTTGTGGGTGTGTGTGTGTGTGTGTGAGTGCATGTTTGCGTGTGCGCGGGTCTCATTCTCATGTAACATTTCTTAGACTAACATGAGTCAGTGAGTAAGAATTTCAAAAGTTTTTATGAGTGTTTGAGATTCATTTGTTCATTGATGCAGAGTGTGAGAAATGAGTGTGTGACTGTGGCGGCTGTGTCGTAACAGTTTAAATGATTTAAATGACATGTATGAAATATGGGAGGTGGCAAAGGCGATTTCTCATCTCATGGCCAAGCCCTCCTGGCTGCAAAGATTTTCTATGATTTTACCCGTGAGCTAAATGTTCTTTGTGCTGTCGGCAATAAAAAAAAAAAAAATGCAGCCCATTAAGTCGTGACTGAGAATAATGTTGAAGCAGTTATGAGACCCGGCTCACAGCGCTTCACACTGAGATGTTTTGAATTTAACCTGCAGGTGCGTGTGTGCATGCATGCATGTGTGTGGTTGACAGGAATGTGCTGGGTGCTGTAATTGAGAGATAAGATCGCAGCAGAAGGCTCGAGTGCTGACAGACACACAGAGAGGTGATGAGACAGAGAAAGACAATCCTTATTCGAACTCCTCCATTTCCAGTAGCTGCATCTGTCAGGTGTGCTCCCACTGACCCACTTCCACCTACTGAGCAGTGTTCTAAGTTGTAAAATATCCATAATGGCATTTTGGCCATCTTTATCATTACCCATCATGAAAGTGCATGTCTATAACTTAAACCTTTAACAGCTGTGTGCGTGTGTGTGTGTGTTAGTCTTGATATATGTCATTCCTCTGTTCCACAGAGCCATGTCATTCACATAATTCATAGAGGGACTGTGGGAACGTAACATAGGCAGAGTCTATGGAGACACACTTGCATGCAGTAATCCAAAACACCAATAATATGTGGATCCATATCAATGACGCTACATTGGTTCAGTAGTGATTGGGCTAAGAGTAGACTTAAACAGGAAAGAAATCACCAGCTCTTCTATAGAGAGACGTAACCCATCAAAAAGTACCTGTGAAAAGCATTCACAGTGGTTAGCTTTGATGGTTTTAACGCTTCGTAGATTATTCTTGCCCTGTAAACAGTTCCCATCAAATAAATGACTGTATGAATAAAACTGTATACAAATAGGCTTTAAACTTCAGGGATGGCTCCGAACAGGTAGTTTGTCTGTTGTGTTTGTCTGGTAGACTTAATTTCAGGATACTGATTTTTTTTTTTTTCAGTCTTTGGGTCGTTATGAACAGCAGACTACAGCTTCCTGAAACAGAGCTTTGTTCTCTCTGCTTGGACAGTGAGGCCGACTTCTCTTTCTCTCTTTGTCTTTTTCAATTAGTGAGAAAATAGCAAGCCACACCAAGACTATACATGGTAGGAGACACACACCCAAATGGAAAATTGTTGGAAATACTATTCATCCAAGGAGAAGACAATCCCTTTACTATATTTCATGTTTCATATGACATTTGGTAATACGTTAAACCCACATTTGTGTATCTTGTCTGTTGCAAACGGCTTTGCTCTCGAAGCGCTTAAAATCATTTTCTCACAGCAAAAATCACCATGCGTGACTTGTGTAATTCTTGGTTCATTTCTGCGGTGAAGACGTCAGAAGACACTCTGAACTTCTCTGTGTCGTTTCCACAAACCTTCAAAAATGTTTGGCAGGTTAAACTGGGCCAAGAAAACCCTTTTATAGCTGACTGACTTTAAAAGACTTGCGTCAAATGAACTGGAAAGATCAAGGTTACAAACAATCCACCGCCCTCTGCGGGCGTGGATGTGGGAAATATGTAACTGTAATGTCCTGAATCAAAGCCTTCGTTTTAATGTTTATTGATTCATTAGTGTATTCTTTCAGAATCAACAGCAGAATCATGAAATTTACATCAGCTAATTATTTTTCTTGGACAGGAAATTCTGATTAAAATAAATAAATGGACAGATCACGTGGCTTCAGACAGCAGACATGCTCTTAAAAGATCTGTTAATGAACTCAAATTTAATTTAATCAAACAAATGTTTTTTTTGGTGTTTCATTGATGTTGAACACCATCGGTCTGTGCTCTGTAGATCCTAATATTCTTAGGAGAAAGGAAGACTTCTGGGATGGGTAAATGCATTTTATCCACACTCTTATTTCATTGAGCAGTTCCACCCAAAGCACTCGCATGTAGATGAGAAAAGCGGATGTGTGAATGGGAGTAATGATTTTCCAAACGGTCGATGTAGATATGAGATGTAATTCATTACGGGATACACAAGGGAAGACTTGAGGTGGGTTTGTGGTTGAGCTGCATTCAAGCACACTTCTCTCTCTTATTGGACTCGCTATAGTGTGTGCATATGTGTGTGTGTGAGCGCACGTGTGTGTGTTTACGTAAATGTCCAGAGGGGCTGTTGTAGTTAATATGTCCAGGGTCAGGGCGATGGTGGGTTATGAAACTTAATTCTCCTCGTAAACTGTCTCATTTCCACCGTAACTTGCACGGGCACCGAAGGAGGACGGTGGGAGAAAGTGAGTGAGCGGGGAGGGAATAAGGATGGAAGGAAAGGAACAAAAGACAGAATGAGGTAAGAAAGGAAAGAGGGAGGGAGCGGGAGAGGAGAAGATTTAACAAAGAAGCAAGGAAACACCTAAGAAAGAAGATAAGGAAGCTGTGATTGAAAGGAAAAAAGAAACGGAAGTGAGTAAAAGGAAAATGGGAAAGACTGAGAAATGAAAGGGAAGGGAATAAGGGCGGGGTGATCAGGTTGGACTGACAACTGTGTGAACTCCAAATGAACTATTGCACACTACTGCTAATGACAATGATTACTACTGTAAAAATGATTAAAACAATTTAAATAATGGTCGAAAAGTTTTATTTATGTGTTTTAGACAGACAACAGCAAGACAGAAAGATACACTGAGAAAAAGAAGGGAGGGAGGGAAAAAGGACAACAGAACAAAGGAGCCATAATCAAATGATTATAAGGGTAGAAACAAGAATTAAAGAAGAAGAAACTACACAATAAAACAGAAGTCATACCTTACTGAATAAGGAAAGGATGATGTATGAAAAAATATTTTACAAAAATAAAGATGTGACTAAAGGGCATGAGAAAGGAAATGAAGGTAGGAAGAAGACAAGGAACAAGGAAAAATCTGAGATGTAGTAAAGATAGAAGCTGAACATTAAAAAGGCAGAAAAGGTAGCAAGTGGGTGAATAAAGAAGGAGGAATCATATGTGTTGGATGGAGGGATGGCTGGAGGAATGCCAGCGTTAATCCGTGTGTGAGAGCTGTGGCTCAGTGTCAGGTATCTGCCTGTGAATGGGCCTGTGTCACTGCGGTATCACCACAGCCGGGCCGGGCCGCAGTGAGGTGGGAGGGAACGAATTGCAAAAGAAAGAAATGTGTTTATGGGTATAACAGAGCAGAAGCAAGAAAAACAAAACAAGAAACTCTGAAAAGTGATGCAAAGAGGAAGGTGCTGGCCTGTTGGCCTGCGAGGCCATCTGCCTGTCAGCGCAGGGCTTCTGTGTCCTGAACGTTAGCCAGTTTGAGGAGAATTTGTTTCTTTCCAGCTTCTCTCCCACTCTGATTCAGGGTGTTCGGGACATTTTTATGCCTGGGGATTGTTGTGGCAATACCACAGTTCACTATCCACCAAAGTCACACAAACACATTAGGCTGCATAACAAAATGCTGGTTAATTATTTGCATGACTGTAAAACTGGCTAAGAGACTTATAGTCCCCTTAGAGTCCCTTCTGTAAAGTTTCAGTGTCTCTCAACTGTCTGCTTTGCAACACTACCTACTGAGGGTTTAACCTCTAAACCCCTGTAATAGATTTCAATTGATCCAGATTCTTGATAAGTCTTAAAGAAAAGATTTTAACACATCACATCACTCTTAAATTATATATGATTTAAGATTTGTACATTTTGTCATCTATTTCTCTTTCTTCTCATCTTCTTCATCTGCCTCCTCCAACTTTTCTCCCTCTTCTCCACCTCATCCTCTTCCTGCTCCCTTTAAGCCCCATCTCCTGAACTGAACTCAGGGCTCTAACGCATTGTAAAGTGTGCTTATTTGTTTCGCATATTGTGGCAATTACCATTTTTCAGCAGATCAGACATGTGACCCTCCCGTTTCCAGACAGCGGACAAAAGCTGGCTCAAAAAACAACAACTGTTTATAAGCAGTATGCCAGCTAATTTTAGGATTTGGTGTCCTAAAAATCATTGTTTCCTTCTGACAAACAGTTTTATTACATGCTCACATCATAGTAGTACAATCACTAAGTGTTTACCAATGTTAAATCAATTTCAAAAAATATTTGAATAATGATGGCTGAAAGTTCTGAAAAAACTCAACAACTCATCTCAGACAGAAGTGAGCTTCACTTACTTGACTTGTATAAGATTATATACCTGAGTCCTTATGGTGCACTTACCCAGCAAACAGAGTTAAAGACTGACAACAAAAGGTGGCCTTGGTTAAGAAGTAGATGGCCAGATGGTGATGTTTCCACATACAGTAGTGTTAAATCTGACCTTTGAATAAAAACAAAAAAACTAATTAAGGGATAAAGTTGTTCAGAGAGACACGGATAGTGTTCACTCCACTCACACAGCATTACCTAGAAAAATCATCTCTATTGTTTATATAATCATATCTGTTTAATAGACTCATATTTGTTCATGTAAATGGAGAGTCCTCTGCACACACTAAGGGTAATTATGGAGTTCCACAGGGTTCAGTGCTGGGACCAATTCTGTTTACATTATATGTGCTTCCTTTACTGTGTCATTAGAAGACATAGTATACGTTTTCATTGCTATGCAGATGACACCCAACTTTATCTATCCATGAAGCCAGATAGCAAACATCAATCCATTAAATTGCAGGAATGTCTTAAAGACATAATGATGCTGATGGCCTCTAACTTTCAGCTTCTAAATTTAAAAGTCTTGAACTCATGGTAATCACCAGAAGCTGGGTTTTCTCCTTTTTAATGCTCTGCCAGGCCTTTACTGCAGCAGCTCTCAGTTGCTGTTCATTTGTGGGTCTTTCGTGAAATGCATGCTCAGTTGGGTAAAGATCAGGTGACTGACATTCAAGAATATTCCACGTCTTTGCTTTAATAAACTCCTGAGTTCATTTGGCTGTATGTTTTGGGTCATTGTCCATCTGTATTATGTATTATATCGCCAAATCAGTTGCATGTAGCTTGGCTCCCTCTGTCCTGTGTCACATCATCAATAAACACTTGTGTCCCAGTGCCACTGGCAGTCACGCACCCCTAAGCCCTCACACGGTGTGTTTTACAGATGATGAGGTATGCTTTGGATCATGAGCTGTTCTAGGCCTTCTCTATGCTTTTTTCTTGCCATCATTCTGGTAGAGGTTTATCATGTTTTCATCGGTCCAGTGAATGTTTTTCCACTACTGTGCTGGCTTTAATGGGTTTTTTTTAACCTAAGCCCAATCTAGTTTTTTTATTCTTGCGGCTAATGAGTGGCTTGCATCTTGCTGTGAACCCTTTGTATTCATTTTAATGCAGTCTTTTCTTTATGGTAGACTTGGATATTGATGCGCCAGCCCAGCTGAAACCAATAAACCCTTAATCTAATATGATTGTGGATACCCACAAATTAAAGCAGAGAGTCTACACATAATTAGAATATGTTTCAGTAAACAGGTAAACAAACAAAACTTGTGTCAGTACCCAAATATATGTGAACCTAACTGTATCTTCTCTTCTTGCTGGAGAGATAATCCAGTGTAACTTCTGCCTTTATGAAATCTTTTGGTGACTAAAATAAAATTGATATGATAATTCTACAGGCTACAGTACAGAAATAGACAGTACAGAAATGGACTTACACTATAATTCATGAGGTGAATTATAGTGTAAGTTTTCTTTGATCATTTTAACAGATCTTATAAACATTATTTATCAACATTTTTGAATATAAATGAAATGGAAGATGCAATTGTATTCAGGTTTACTTGTCAGTTATGTTGATGTTTGCTGGATAGTGGACTTATAGAATTGCGAGTAAAGGAGACTCAATTATAGGAGTTAATAAAGAAAGCAGTAAATAACCTTTACTTAGTATGCAGAGAATCTTCAGCAGCTCTTAATATGGCAGTCACATATTTTTGGTCACTCTACTCTGGACGCTCCCTAAACAAAACCAATTTTTCAACCCTAAGTGTAAGTTTGGGGGTGAAATGGGTTGTCCCTGGGGCGTTACTCTCCACAGTACTGTTATTGTCCCTTTCAAAAGGTACTTATTTGTGCCCTGGTCAGTGGTTTTTACCTTACAGAGGTAAGTAAAGCACCTCTGTTGGCACTGTAATGCAACAATGCAAACACAGGCATTTTGCATAAAGTGAAAAACTGAGCACTCATTTCACCGTTTTATCCATTCACATGTGGAAGTGATTGGTGATTTGTGTAGCAGCTTTCTGATCTCTTACCCTCAAATGTGTACCACCATGGCCTCCGCATGTAAAATAGAACAAAATTTGTAAAAATGAAAATCATTTTCTCTTAACGTATATAATAAAACTGTGCAATTTTACACTAAAATTATTATTATTTTTTTTCCATTTCTATTTGGCCCGACACAGATAGTCTCCTGACATTAGACTTTACAATCTAGAAGACACAACTGTGTACCTTATAGGTTTTTGGCCCTCAAAGTAAAAATATTTACCTAGCTGTTCAATAATTAGTCTCATGGTTGACATTTCTGTAGATTGTACCCATAAGAACAGTAGTGAAACTTTACCTTGCCTCTATTTCACAGAGCTCCTTGTATCATTGTCATGTATGTAGAAATTATATCATTTTAAAACCACTGTGGACATCAGAACCAGCAGTAAAGTACTGGTAAGATTTAATGTTAAGAGCTGGGTCTGGATAAGGCACTGGGCATGACACTGGCTATCCTGTCATAGAGTGAATAGTTTAATCTATTCATATTAATTCAGTTCAGATTTATTTATATAAATCCAAATCACAGCAACAGTCACATCAAGATACTTTATATTGTAGGGTAAACCATGCAATAACAGAGAAAAAACCCAACAATCAAATGCCCCTTTATGAGCAAACACATGGTGACAGCGGGAAGAAAAAACTCCCTTTTAACAGGCAGAAACCTCCAGCAGAACCAAGCTCAGGGTGGGGCGGCTATCTGCTGTGACTGGTTGTGGATGTAAGGATATTACTTTATGAAATAAAATAAATAAAGAACCTGGCATAGTGCTCAGTCATTGTTCAACAAAATGCATGCATATAATAGACAGATTAGAAAGTTAGTTGTTGATTTTATATATTGTAGTTAAGTATAAAAAGTGGGATTCTCTCTGAATTAAAAAAAATCCCAGAAGATAATGTGGCAGATTTATTTATTATCATTCAAACTCATCAGCTGCCAAACAAATGCACAGTCTGCTCAGACGCTGTGTATGTGTGTGTGTGTGTGTGTGTGTGGTACTAATTACAATTGCTCTGTCTACAAAACAGCTTCCTCATTTTTCACCTGCCTCACACCAACATTCCGACCTGACACGCACATCCAGCCTTTTCACTCTTTCTCCCTTTCTCACCCCCTCTCGCTCATCTTATTTCATTCCTTCCTGTTCCTCTCTGATTGGTGTGTGTGTGTCTGTGTGTGTGTGAGATTTTATTGACACTTTACTGATGGAGAAATGTCCACATGATCCGCCTTCTGTCTCAGGTGTCCCTCAGCAACACTCACAACACATCAGTCATCCTAAAGCTGCCCTGCAGCACCAAAACACATTCTCTCACACACCACACACACACACACACACACACACACACCACCACCACCACCACCAGTCATACACAACTGCACAGATAAAATCGCACATCTTAACACAGACTCCACAGAACTCTTACCCACCCACACACACCTTTACCAGCTCAACTCTAGATCTGGGGGATGAAGTGGAGGTGGTAGTGGGGGGGGAGGGGTTAACAAACTTACTCTCACACACACAGCCTAAGGCACATCCTTTAGCCTATAGTCTCCATCCTGGGTGGCAAAATTCAAACACACACACATCACATAATCATGTTGGCGATGGAAGTGTCAGAACAGGGTGATAGATTAAACCCATGCTAGGAACAAGTTATGGGCTGGTAGGCACACTGAACTGGAATCAGTATAAAACTATTATCCTTGTGTACTGGTGTATGTGTGCGTGTGGGGTGGTAACTCCATCCGAGACCCTCAGAGTGACCCCAAAACACATATTGACCACCACCCCCGAGCCGCCCTCCCCCACCGCTACTACTCTCCCTGAGGCCGCACACAAGCCAAAACACACACTTGTCTAAGCCACACACAGTCACAGACATCAAATGACCTCCCAAGCATACACATGCAAACTAACCATACTCTAGAAGGTGCATTTGCTAAAGGTGTTAGAATTAGGCTATTTTTTTGCAATGCCATATGAAACTCTGTTGGAAAATTAAGTGTTTATAAAACCAAGAACAGGTCTTTTTTCAGTTTTCATTTTATTATTTAAAACTATGCTGATACAAGGGTATTCTTGTACCAGTACAAAAAATACATAAACCTCTGTCTCTGATATTTGTTTGGAAATCGAGCATGACTTATATGTCTTCTTATGCCAAAGTTAACTAGAACAGCGGTATATTTCAGCACAGTAATAAAGGCATAGAGCAAATTGGTAATCTAATTTTATTGCTAATCTGACAATGGTAAGCAGGTATAATTTGATTTACATTTTAATTTTTGAGAATTTAATAATTTATTATAACAATTATAATAAATTTTCAATGTAATTTTCTTAATATAGCTTCAAATCAAGGCGCTTTATATTAAATGAGCTAACTCTTATACAGCACTTTTCTATTGGAGCAGTCAAAGCACTTATAGAGTACTATAGGGTAAAAACCCTACAGTAATACAGAGAAAACCCCAGAAATCAAATGATACCATATAAGAAGCACGTGTCAACAGTGGGAAGGAAAAACTCTCTTTTAAAAGAACCAGGCTCAGGGACGACCGGTTA
>VUQR01009887.1:21759-35446 GCA_015108515.1 Hemichromis elongatus | reverse complement strand
TACAGGATGTCAGGAAAGAAATTCTGTTATTTATGTGATTCTTGATTTAGAATCAAAGGGTGGGATTTAGTAGTAGAATTTCTTTTATTTGTATATTAGTCACATTATTTTATTGTAAAATGTCTTGGTGCCACTAGTAGTTAGCATGTCTCACACTCATGCAATTAGACAGACTGGGTCTGGTAAGGAAGCAGACAGAAAGGGTCTTTTGTCTTTATTCCACTGTAAACAGCTAGCAAGGGAGTGTGAACCTTAAGGTGTGAAACATCTCTGTACTGCCTTTTGTTCTTGGAGAAGGTATTTAACTGGGAGCCATCCTAGGCTCTGAGAGACTCTGCTGATCGTCTGCCCCCGCGATCATGCACTCTCCACCAGGCCTGGTTGTTTCTGTTCTTTGTCTGATTAAAAAAATGTTAGCTACCGCTCACCGCTTGTCTGCAGGATTTATTTAATGGGAAAAAACTCCCACAACAGTGTACAGTGCGTGCTGAAGAACAATCCCCTGTGTTCTTTTCCCTGAACGCTGACGATTGTTTATTGACAGAATAAATTATTAATTCCAGCTTCAAACGAAGCAGATTTCCTCCCTCCTTTTTCTATTTACAAAAACTTGTCTTCATCTGAAGAGAGACGCTCATTGTGTCCCTGTCAGCGTTTCACAGAGAAGCTTTCATGAACCCACAACAGATGTCTGAAACGTTCTGCCAAAATAAATGTTTTCTGCATTTGAGTTGTAATAATTAGTCGCTGGAAGCAGACTCTTGGAAACACAAGGGCGTTCTGAAAGAAATTAGGACGGAGCGCTAATAAAGAGGCGCTTGCAGCTGACAGGTTTAAACAGGGAATCGTTAGCTTTGTATTTTATGAAAACATCATATGGGGATGGCTTGGCGTTTAGTATTCGAGTTAAAAAGTAGAGAATCACATCATTACATGTGGAAACTGGTTGGTAATAATGAATTCTTGCAAAGGCCTCTGAGGGAACGATTGGGAGCTTCCAGCTGGTCTTCAAAGATTTCTAAAATGGCCAATGTGAGGGTTCATCTCACATCCCAGTGAGCAGGTTAACGAGATTTGGTGGCGGTTTCTAAATTGAAGTTAACACAGAAGCTCAGTGATTTTCTAACTGGAGGCAGAATATAATGTACTTCTGACCAACAAGCTGAAAATCTGACCAAACCACGCACAGCTGCTCCAGAGATCATGGTGTATATGTGCGACACAAAGCAGCAACAGGAGATCGATGTGACTTTTTGTTACAATACTATATAATACTATTTCCTCAGAGTCATCTGCTAATGGTGCAGTCCTTTTCTGTCACTCATCTGCATTCGATCGAGGTTTTTTGGTTTGACTTTTAGGCTCGTGTTTGGCCCTGCGCCCTCATACAGGTGGACTGTATGACAAGTGGCTGCAGAGGTTCAACAGTTTGTGTTGAGCAAGTAAGAAGAACAAAGTATTTATAGCACTTACTTAGAAAATAATAGTGTAGAAAGTGTAGGAAAAAAATTTAAGCACTGAAATCTGCTTGTAGTATCCAAAGCAAAAGTAATCACGATGTAGTACCATAGTGTCAGAGTCTGGGGTGGTAGACTGTGTGAAGGTTGATCAGGGAACCCAAAAGAAGACGCATAGAAACAAAAACTTAACTTAAACCAAGAGTAAGCTGTTTATTTAGGCTGAGAGCAATCCAAAACAAAGGCAGACGGAAACTAAGGCGACACTAGCTGGACTACACTGGGAAAACTAAACTAAGACTAATCACTGGAACATGATGCATGGACAAACGACCTGACAACGAACAGAAGAGGGATGACGAGGGAAGTGGAAACGCATGGGAGCACAGCTGGGATGAACAGACATAATGACACAAGAGCATGCGAGATGAGAGACTATCAAAATAAAACCAGAAACACGCAGACTAAGACACGTGGACTTGACACCAAGACCGTGGAAGAAATGGAAATGGGAACATGGAAACAGAAACGGGAGACGAAAACAATGACGTGACCGGGACGTGGAGCGAGGGACACGGAGGGAGATGACGGGGATGTCCACGTATTGTACATCACAAAAGCATCTGGTCTGAAGAAATTACAGCTCAGACATTAAAAGACAAAAAAGAACCGGGAGTGCTCCAAACAGTTAGTTTATCAGGTTAAACGAGAAGACATTGGTGATTCAAAAACTCTCTCAGACGCTCAAAAGTACTCGTGTAACAGGCGAACTAGAACCTCCCCAAAACAGTCTGTGACCTCCACCTCTGCCAGTGGAAATTCACATCCACCCCTACAGGTGAGCCAGCAAGCTGCCTTGCCAGTCACTCTCCCCCTGGAGAAATCACACCAATTGCCATTTGGAGAATTAATTCAGTGACCTATGGTAATTTTAAGATTCATTTGCTCTGTGCTGGCTGTGCTCAAACTAGGAATGAGAGCTGCTCTCTTGTCTCTTCACTCATGCAAAATTCATTTTAAATAATCACCTCCAGCCCCACCCCTCCAAAAACACCAAAAAAAGAACATCTAATAGCAAAATCTTTCCTTTAGGAGTGTGATAATTAAGATCAAACATTTGATCAGGAGCCAATTGAGTTTGTTTGGCGGAGCATTGCACAGACGGATCTATCTGTGCTACCTGCATTGGAGAGGCGAGCACAACCTGGCCTTCTTCAAAACTGCCCAGAGCTGCAATGACCTTCCTGCTCAAGGTCGACACTCCAGTGGATTGGACGTTCAATGGTACATACTGCCCGATGTCTATTCTGAGCTCCGGCTAACAATGAACGGGGCTGAGGGAGACAGCTGACAGCAGGGATCTGCCTATGTCCATTCATCCATCTGTCAAATGTTAGTTCGGACATGTGCGCCTCCTAGCGCTACACTAATTGGTCCAGAGGGGGGCGCTTTGTCAAAGGTCAATGCTTTAAGGCTGAAAGAGCTGCAAAAGATTCCCAGGTGATGCCTTTAGGCGCTCTGCAATTTGAACTCACTGATGGACTCTGATGAGTTTTAACAAAGAGAACACATTTTGCATGTAATTCTAATTCTTTCATTTTAAATATAGATTTACAGTCACACAATATTACAAGTTATTTCAAATTCGTAGAATTATGCTACAGTAGGTCACGTCTCAGGTGCAACGCTGCTCGCTGTAAAGTGTTAACATGTGATTCTATGGGGACTGACTCACTTTAGGTGTATTTTGCACTCTTATCTTTCAGCCCTCTCAGGTTGCTGCTCAGTCAAGTGCAGACTTTGCATTTCTGTGCCAATCTGAGGTTTTTATAAGTAACTGCTTGTTTATTATAAATCCATTTAATAAATACGGTTCCTGGTGTAATCAAGCCTGACACCAGCGGCCATCGTTCCTCACACTCCCATAACAGTCATTATTTGTGTGCTAAAGAACTCTCGAATTCACCTACCAATGTGTTCGTTCCACGGCAGTGATCTAGTCACAGTCGGGCGTGAGGCAGGTAAACAGGCGGCGCACTGACAGCAGCCCCGTGACGAGCACTCACACAGGAGGCTTTATCAAGAAGAAGCATCTCAGAGTGAAAACATAAAACCCAACAGTCTGTGCGAGAGCGAAGCTTTCTGTCAAAACAACAGCTTCCTGATGACAGCACAAACTTTTATTACTGTCAGTTTCCTTCTGAATTCTTTAAAAAAGAAAAAAACAACATTTTTTTTTGTTTTTTTCTAGTAAACAGGAAAATGTCCCGTGGCTAATGATGGCGGCAGCGCCGTTTGATGTCATCTGGGATGCTGAGGAGAAAACCGACTGGTTTCCATGACGGTGGACAATTATTCATTACCTCTGAGACTCTGACACACTCGCACATGCCTGACTGTGCTTCTATCTTTGCGAGGACTCTCACTGCAATAACACATTACCCGAATCCTAACCACAAACCGAGCCTGCGCCATCAAACGGCCCTTTGAAGATCCGTCCAAAAGTGAGGTCCATCCCAAAATATCCTAATTCCTGTGGTCTAAAATGGAAAGTTGTCCCCACAAAGACAGATACAAACACGCAAGTACAACACATTCACCACACAGGCAGATGTGACAGATATGAACAAACAAATACTTACACACAAAGGAAGACTCGTGGAATGCCTCGTTTACAGTTGATGCAAAGTGTGAGCAGCGATGGCGCTTTCTCAGAAGACAAATATCACCACTCAGTCGCACCCCAGTATAAGATATAAATAAGAATAAGACAGTCTTGTCCTTGAGACTAGTGGTAGAAGACATTAACCAGCAGTTGCCCAGTGATTAGACTTAACCAACTGGTGGCCCAGAGACCGAGCATGCAACACCCTCCACCTCTGGTTAATCTCATCTGTGCAAGGTGATTGCATAGGTTTCCAGGTGGAAGGAAACCTGTCTCCAATCCATCACGGTTGAATTTGGACCGATTGCAATAACTCTCAGACAGACTGGCGAGGATTTACAAATAACTTCCACATATACATCTGTAAATGCAGACCGACTGCAAACATGCAATCAGTCCGAGTCGATTTGCATTGACGAGCACAACTCGTCACGGATGAGTTGTCAAACGGTTGTATTCCGGTTGTATTCGTGTATAAAAGCAAGGCTGCTGAGCGTCTGTGTCATTTTGGAAATAAACTGATGTCCCGCAGCAACAATGCAGCTATTTGTGGAGAAAGTTGTAGATTTCTGTTTGAGATTTGTGAGAGTCCTTGGGGAAGAAACGCCCTCTGGCTGCAAACTGCTTTACAGAGCATTTTGTTGGTGCTGCCGTCACCGGCCTGCAACCAAAGTCTGAATCTTGAGAACTGTTTTTAGAGACCTTACACACGGCATGAGAATAAGACAGGGAGAAGCAGAGAAGTAGAAGGTCAGCAGGTACATTCAGCAGCCAGCTGTCATAGTAACAGCAGAGAGGTTTGTATCAGGAGAGCGAGATCAGAGCCATTTAACACAAAATCACCAGCACAGGCTGAAAGATTAATAATGATTTATGTGGCGGTTTTCCTAATGACACTAAAAGAAATCCTGCTGCAGTTGGGACTCATTGTCACTATAAACTGAACCTGTGGCTCGGCTCATATTATCAGTAAATATTACAGGCAGGGCAAAGCGACAGGACCCGATCATACGCTGAAGTAACTCACTGAGATCCGATGGCGGGGGGAAAAAATGAGTTTTGCAGAAATGTAACCATAGCAACAACAGCAGGTAGCATCCATGGCTGGAGACAGCACTATAGAACAAAACTAGACTGCACCGAAAGGCTTTTATGGACAGCCTCGGTGTGATGTTCAGGTTCCAACTGATGGTTTTGAGTGAGAAGAGCCAAACAACTAGCAATGAATAGATAATACAAATACCATCACCTGACAGACACATGATTTCAGTTCATTTGGATCAGACTGCCAGCATGCATGCTTTGATTTCACTGATGGATATTATCAGGCATTTTTCCCTGTTATTCTTATTTCTTAATTTTAATAATCGTTTTTAGTTCAAACCAAACAAGTAGCCGATATTTAAAAAAGGTTGAATTTTACAGTAGGCTGATGATAAAACGGAGGAAACCTTCACTAAAATGGACCATCTGGGTCACAAATCGTCCAGACATCATCAGATCATCTCTTCCTAAGCGGGACTTTGCGCTCCGCCTGAACACCGAAGTGCTCCGCTCACATTTGTATTTTTTGTCATTATCCTCTGAAGCTTATTAAAGGAGACTGCCTGGTATAGAAAGACTCAAATTTAATTTCACACCTTTCTACCTCAGCTTACATTCACAACTCCCTCCATGATAATTAAATCACAGATGCACAATTTAGTCACAGTTTGCACTGAAACCATCTCCATGTTGTACATTTCAACTTTTCGTATTTTTGTCCAGAGTGGGTTCAAACAAAAAAATCAATCAGACCAATCAAATCAATTAATGCGGCACATCAGTGATTTATCTGTGTGTGTCTTAGAATTTCTTACTGAGATTTTACACACTTTGGGAATTAACTTTTGAATTACTGACTAAAATCAATATTTCCAATAATAATAAAACACTTTAACATTAAGGAAAGTGCAGTTTATAACTGTGCTGTTTAAATGGTTCACAGAATGCCTACAAATTCATGGTACATTAACAGTGTATTAAATCTTTATTCTTTTGTTTGATAATTGGTTTGTACAATATTGCTGGTTATCGTAAAGCTACAAATGACGCTTGCAGTTTGTATATAGTTATGTAAACACCTGTGTGGATGGTGAGTATGACGATGCAGTGGATGCTTTACTTGTTTTAAAGAATTTTAAACTACTGTGCCACCCTCAGAAAACCTCCTTTAGCATCAACAAGTCGAGGTGATTGTTTCCTGTGGGACTTCATCAGTCTCTCACATTACTGTGGAGAGTTTTAGTTAGCCCTTCGTCATAGTGTTGCTTCAGCTCTTTGAGGTTTGCAGCACTCATTCATGCACAGCTCTCTGAGCTCGGCAGCAGCTTTTCTTCTTCAGTCGTTCTCTTGCAGATCTGCTGCCGTGCTTGGATCTTAGTCCCGTTGATGACCCAGTTTGGTCCAAGCTTCAGCTGTGAGCACACGGCCTCACACTGACTCTAGAAGACTTTGATGTACAGACGAGTTCATGGTCCACTCAGATCATCATCCCTCCTCTACCGTGCTGACAGCTGTATGAGGTCACCATTGCTAGTAATTTCCCACTTAATTCCTATGGAAGCAGTGAGGGTGGACTTGGTTTTTAACCCGAGTCGTGCGGAGAGTCGTATGAAAAATGCCTTTTTCACACGACCGTAACTGTCAAATCTCGAGATAATCTGCAGCATTGTCGACAGATCGCCAATTCCTAAGGAGACGATTCACCGGGCGACAAAACCTGTCTCGAGATTAAGCCACACAGTGAAAAATTACCTCAGGCAGGCTGAGATGCAGAAGACCTCTTCCTGCTTCTTCGTCAGTTTCATGGAGATAACAGAAGTGGAAAAAAAAGATTTACAAACCCAAACCTTAGAAACTATAACATAGTTCATCAATCATCCCAAATCATTCTTACAGCAGTTCAAACGTGCTGTACACATCAAGTTATCTGACTCATACTCAAATGTCACACAGCAGAGGGTCCTTGCACATTTTGTATTTGTCCTGAACTAACATGAGCAGGAACCCAGATTCTGCTCCTGCCGACACTCGCTGTCAGTAAAGATGAATGTTTGAGACCTCACAGTGTCTACCAGTGACATTACAAATTCCCCCCTCTCCCCGCCTCGCTGCTAGGCTTTGTTGCCCGGGGTGTGGTCCTCTCCGAGGTCCTCCGAGAGCCCGAGTCACTGATGTGATGAACAGGCCTCAAAGCTTTGGCATGAAGCCTCATGCTGTTATCTTTCATCTGAGGCGGGCAGCGGGGAGTTTGGAGGCGATGCTCCGCTTAAACGATGAAATACGACCCGTAGCCCGAGGCTGCATCCTCCCTCGACCCCCTCCCGCAACAACATCCACCTCTCCTCGACAGCCCTGCTTTAAATGTGACGAATGACAAAGGCGCACCAAGGGCAGCTCTGTGGCAACAGAAGGACCCTTAGTATCGTGTGAGGAATTATCCTGCTAATCTCTTAATAAAAAGCGACATGTGGGCCTCAGCTGGCCATGCATTTATATTCCACCGATGCTGTGAAAGTTGAAAGCAGCCTCTGACTGGGATGACCCAACGTCAGTAAACTCGAAGCATCAAATAGTCTTCTCGTTGCTGATGCGGCACGGGCGCGCAAAGAGGAGGAACCCACGTGAAGCAGATGAGCTCTTTGCGCGCCCGTCTCCTCGGCATCTCGGAGCTTCTTCATTCTCGCTGCCACTTACGCTCATTCTGTGCGCTCTGTACCAGATCTGTCAATCACGTCAACCTGGCTGCTTCCTCCTCCTCCCTCCCATCTGTACAGTTTCATCAAGTCACCAAGGCAACGGATGGATGCTGCTCTATCAGTTTACTCATCCTGGATGGATGCTCCTCTGCGTCGATTGGGAAACACTCCCTGTTTAAAAGCAAAGAGCGCCGCTGTCACTGTGCGTTTTAGCAACCAGCGCACAGATGAACAGGCATTTATTCATGTTGTGAATTGATTGTTCAAGCCTCCTCAATCAATCTCAGGTTCACTGGTTTTATACAGACAGCCTGCAATCATCTTGTGTTGGGGTGAACTGTCCTTTTAAAAGTAAATTTATACCTCTTGCCTCTGGCCATGGTGCCATTTATCCAGCTGGATTATTTTAGTGCGAGTTTCTCAGTTTTGGAGCCTGTGGACATTCCTGACTCTCTCCCTTTAGAAAATAATTGAACTAGACGGTACTGGATGGCTTGTTAAACAGAGCAGAATTACCTCTTTTCAAAAATCATGACTTCACTACTTTCTCTTTGCAGAAATTTCATTTAAGAACAACTGTTACACTACTGCACTTGTAGTTTGGCCTAATTTTATGTGTTTCGATTTTCATACTCTTTCATGTTGGTTTTTAATCTTTGCAGACTTGTGTCCTGTCTGTTGAAATCAAACTCTGGCGATGAAGGATTTTCATCGACAGAGTTTACCGCACACTCTGTATTCCCGTCCAGGCCTTCAGGGCGTCGGCGTCCAGGAGGCCTCTTCTTTCCATCCATCAGCCTCCTGGGGGTGTGACTGGCATTTCCACCTTCTTTCATTTGGACGCCAACGATTTCCTGTTCCTGAGGCATTGATTTCCATTTGCAATGTTGATGGACGCGAAGCCTCTCACTGGGAATCACCGAAGTTTAACAGTTTGCTTTGGTTACTTGTTTTAACCCCCCACAAAGCAAATCAAATAAATAAATTTTGTATATTCAGATAATAATAATATCTCATCTTGTACTTTTCAAAACATAATATTTAATACATCTGGAACTTGAAGAATATTTTTCTCATTGGTTATGATTAAAAAAAACAAAAACGAGCCCATCCCAGGTGACCCCTCGGACCCCGCCCACTACCTGTTTGACCCGCTGCCCTCAGGTGGGCGCCTCAGGTCAATATGGATGTTTTCCATGATTAAAGTGGGAAACCTATCCGAATAGGAGGAAGGGGAAAAATTATAAATTCAGAGACTTGAAAAGTTTAATTTTTCAAAAAATAAACACTAGAAAATTCTGAATTTTATAGTTTTAGTTAAGGAACCACACTGCTTGTAGAAAAACATCCAGGATCAGTATCTCATTCATCATTCCCGTTTTATATGAAATGAGCAATGAAATAAAATAAAAAGTAGAATATTAAAATGTTGAGGCTCCATCAGATGCAGACCAAGGTGATACTGCAGCAGAGCCTCATTCTGCCAGAGTTTACTTCCTGTTAAGAGGGAGTTTTTCCTTCCCACTATTGGCAAGTGTTACTCATTGCAGGATGTCTGACTGTTTGGGTTTCTTTCCATTATTGTAGGCTCTTTATGTTACAATATAAAGTACATTGAGGTGACTGTTGTTGTAAATTGGCACTATATGAATAAATAAACCTAAATGGAATTTATTTTTGATGGCAAATCACTTCCTAGATCAAATTAAATCATCAAAGCATGAAATACAAAGTAATGCAGAATCGAGTGTGTGGTGATGGACGCAGACAGAAAGGAGAGAGAAAACCTTCATCACTGTCTAAAAAAAAAAAAAAAAATCCTTGAAGGTTTAATCATCCATTTCAGTCTGTGAGATTCAGGGCTGAGCCACCAAACACATCCAAAAATACAAACTCTGACCATGTGACTCTGCGCCGGCCATTTATCAAAGACTTCACTGCAGAAAAACAGGTCAACATGAAGGCTAAACTGAGCGGTACAGCAGGCCAGGCTAAGCTCCCAGTGAGCAGGTAGGGGAATACAAGCCCATCCAGGTTCTCTGAAGCCTGACTACCTGCTGTAATAACATGATAAAAACAAGCACCTGACACAACAGAATAGAATAGCCCCTTATTGTCATTGTACATGTACAACAAATTTATTATAATTTATATATTTATAATTTTATCCCACAAACATTATCTCAGCTTCTTGCATTTTCTGGCTTTTGCTTAAAATGTCTTCTTTGCATGTGTGGAAAAAGAAAAACCTATTTTAAACTTGTTTCAATGTTTTATTTCATTCAGAAACTGGTGAAAAACGGTGATAAATAATGAGATCGACGCCGACTCAGTAAAAGAAGCAAAAATTTAAACTTCACATCACTGGCCTGTGATCACATTAACAACAGTCTTACCCTAAAATCAAAGAAGAAGAATTTTAAACGGTTCTGCTTTTGTGGAAAAAAAGGCTAAATATTAAAAGCAGTTGAGCAAAGTCACAAATCTGTAAATCCACATCCATGTTTATGCTTTCACTTTTAATACCGACTTAAACTGAAGAACATTAAGCCGAAGGTAATCCTCGAAGTGCACGGAAGCCATCAGCAAGTCTGGATGCAAGAGCTAAAAGCCAGCATTAAAAATATGATCTTAAATTTACTTTATTTTATGTCATTTTAATTTGTCATCATTACCTTGAAATGAACTGCTGGGAGCTGAGATTTAATGGACCGCTGCCATGCTGCATATTGCATTGCAGTAAATTTCTCGCCTCTATAAAACTATGTATTGATTCAACAGTAAAACTACACTCAAAATTCCACTTCTTGGTTCTATAACTCATGGATATAAAAAGAAATTCCTCCGCTAATTCTTTATGATGTGTGGCTGCTTGTGAGAGCAAATGATGACAGAGTAAAACTAAATATGAATCCAAGTAAAGGTTTAAAAGCGGGACTCCCGTGTAGCGCGTGTTCACACTTTCTGTTTAATTCCCAGCTCTGGTTTTAATGCAGCACCGCCACAGGATCAATTAATGTAACTGTGTTAAAACGCTGGCGACACAAAGCCTGCTGGGAGCTCTCGGGGGGAGGAGGGGGGGGCTCCTGGCAGCAGAGGAATTAGCCTGGATCAAAGCTCGTTTCCAGCGCTGGGTTAAAGGATGTGGAGCAGCTGCGACTTCCAGCTCGTCGCCACATGTTGAGCTTGAAGCGTTTTACACGTGCAGATATACGGACTCTGAAGGGGGATGTTTGCTCTGCACACAAAAAGACGCGCCTGGCCTAAACAGTGCAAAGGTGCAATTACCCTGAAAACCTTTGAGAAGAAGGGTTTAGATCTCAGGGGCAGCACTTTAACTGGAAGAAAAGCACACACCCATGTGTGACGATGGGCTCAGAAAGAGCCAGAGTAAGGCTGCAGCCGCTCATCAGATTGTCTCCAAGGCTTGATGAAACAACATCCGGCCTTACATTAACAAAGTGCCCCATTCTCGAGGTGATACTGGGCTGGTTTAGTCACTTGGATCTGTGACAACACCCACATTTTGAATGTGGGATTTTTATTGTGTATTTATGCCCCAAAGATACAACGACAACGTGATAGAAAGAATTTTTTTTCTTTCTTTTCGCCACCTGCTTCCTTTAAGTGTGTCGCTCCCTGCGGCGTTAACGTACAGCCTTCATCGTGCCCTCAATATGTCAACTGACTAACGGGTGCTGGGAGGGAGGGATCCGCCGCCACTAAACGGGAGGACCAGAAAACATTACACATGGATGTAACTTCCAGCTCGCTCAGGTAGAGGAGCCGTGTGCTGGCTTTGATGCCAGTACGAGATGCTGGAAGAAAAACAAAGAAGGCGCCACCACCGTGGTTGGACGCTGATGATGTATCCCGTATTAGCCAGCATGCAGAGAAGAAAAGTTGCAGACAGAAAGAGAAATAAATGAGTTTGCCTAGAAGTGTTTTATCTTTTAATTGCATCAATATGAGGCGTGGATAAGCATGTGCAAGCAGAACATTAGGGTAAGCAAAAGCAGCTATTATGTTTTCTTCTATATAGTGCTCTCCATTTGTAACGATTATTTATAAAACCATATGTATCTCATCCCATGGCAACTACATCACTGTCTAAGGAAGGCACTATGAGGATTTGGTTGGACCCTGAATGGAAGTAATTTATGTGAATGCATACAACAGCAACAAGTGTGCCACTTTACTCATTTAAATTGCTTATCAGTCACAGTTACAATCAGGTCTGATTACACCATTTGATTTGATTGGTAACTGAAGTACCTGCTGTAGGATGTCTAATTAGGGATCTCAATTCCTGGACAGCAACCAGGCAGGGCAGTGGGTGGGATGTACAAATACTACTTAAATAAAATAAAAAAGTATCTGTACTAAACATTTTTGCCCTTATTCAGCTTTATTGGACCGAGCAGAGTGACAGGAAGGCGGAGGGAGAGAGAAAGGGGAGGAGCAGCAGGGGAGAAGAGCCGCAGGTCAGAATCGAACCCGAGCCGGCCGCTCTCTGCCACAGCACGTGGTCGCCCGCTCGTGCATGTGAGCTAAACCACATTCCTTACAATTTCAAACCAGGCTCAATACTTTGGTTTCAACACATTTCACTTAACTGAGGAACCTCCCAACATCAAACCAATTTGTACCTAAAAGGAGGGAAAAATAACAAAAGGGTGCATGACTGGAGCTTATCACACTCACCAAGATGAAATAAGTCAAATAGATCATTTATAGCTCCACATTCAGAGGTTTGAGTGGACCTGACTGATCTGTTGTTGCATTGCAGTTATAACTGGCAGTACTTCTGCATTGAGTGAGCAGTACAGAAGAGGAGTGGGTATAAAGAAAGCGAAAATCAATTGTGTGCTAGCCAAAGCCTAACAGTTTTATTTAATAACATGTTCATATGGAAGGCAGGGGTCAGTTATCCTTTTACAAAAACAGGTGGTAGAAAAGGCACTTTTGACTTTCATACGCTGAGGACATTCATTGCCTGCACGTTCTCATTTTTACTTAGGCAAAAAAGGTGATTCGATACTTCAACTTTTACCGGGGTATTTTGCAGGGCAACTGCCAATGGCTCCAGGAGAGTGGGCTTCTCCATCCTCCAAACCCTGCTGAATGCTACTTTTCAGATTTTTGGATTGATTTTTTTTTTATCCAGCAGTGTTTCAAAGAAAGCTCGTGAGTATTTCAGAACAAGATTCGACAAAAAGCTAACACAAATTTAATGATTCACTTCTGCACTTATAACTGTAGAACATAACAACTGAATATTCCTGTCAAAACATATAACCTGCAGTTAAAGTAATGGTTTTCCAGCCTGATGTAACGTGTGACGTAAAAGTACTCAACATGCCTAAGTCAGGTCCTCAACAGACAGCCATCATTGGTTGCTCTAGACTCTGAAATTAACAATCCATTAGCAGTGCATAAGAGTACTTAGAGTTTAAAAACGATCCAGTAAGTAAGGACTGTTATAATGTAGCCAAGAGCTGTGATTACTGTGTTCTTTGGCATTGTTAGGTCGCCTCTGAACAGGCTTCAGGGAGGCTGTGAGAAGATGTCAGGTAGCACCTTCATGAAATGTCTTAACCTCAGCTGTTTTCGACTGTACGCTGTCTCATCTCCATCACAGATGAGTCCAACCACGGTGGTGTCATCGGCATACTTGCTGATGGTTGGGTGGGTTGGTGTACAGTCATAAGTGTACTGTGAAGTGGGGAGCTGAATACAGAGCCCTGTAGGGATCAGGTGCTGAGTGACAGCGGGAAGGGGGAGGCAGCTGGACTGATTGAGGCCAGTTGGTGAAAAAGTGTGAT